>QEPC01010659.1:627787-659066 GCA_003113815.1 Sphenodon punctatus
GCTCTCCACGCAAGCCCAGGTGCAGGTAAGTTCAGGAGGGGGGGAGGAGCCGCCGCCGAACTGCTCCGCTGTGCCGCAAGCCCCAAGACTGACCCGAAGATTTTTATCCTTGCAGGGGCCCGACTCCCAGCCGCTCTCCGCGCAAACCCAGGTGCAGGTAAGTTCAGGAGGGGGGGAGGAGCCGCCGCCGGACTGCTCCGCTGTGCCGCAAGCCCCAAGACTGACCTGAAGATTTTTATCCTTGCAGGGGCCCGACTCCCAGCCGCTCTCCACGCAAGCCCAGGTGCAGGTAAGTTCAGGAGGGGGGGAGGAGCCGCCGCCGAACTGCTCCGCTGTGCCGCCTGGTCGTGGTCGATGGAGGGCCATGCATTGACACATCTCATTTTTAAAATGCCCACTGTGACATCAGAGTTGAGAGAGCCAGTTGCCACCAAATGTACATATTGCCATCCAATTTGGTTGTAAAGAATCAGTGTTGTAAACAAGGGCACAGCAGCTAGGTGAAAAATTCTCATTGTCAGTCATTTCCACTTTCACCAAAATCAAAAGGGGGGTGCTCTCTCTCTAGAACATACATTCAGTTCCAAAATGTCAGCGGATGTGGTTATCAGGCTTCAGAGGGAGACTGAGGAATGTCATTGCATTGAACACAAGGCCTCACTTTTCTCAGTCAAAAATGTGCATATGCTTCTCATAAAGTCTTTATTTTTAGCCTACGTACTGGTACACTTCTCTATTGAAATGCTGGAAAAACTCTTGTTCAGAGTTCCATCAAAACTGAAGCACTGCATTATAGAATCCTTTGGACTTGTCATTTTTGTAAGCCTCCCAGAATTGAATCTATTGGTCACGTTATCCTTGATTGCTCATTATATAATGATTTACAACTAGTCTGGTGGAACCCGTTGTTAATAAGATCCCTCCGTGTAGCCAGGAGGCTCTATTAAACTGTCTTTTACCTGACAGGGATCCTGCTATTACTGAAAGAATAGCCAAATTTTGTACAGCAGCATTGCAAGTGCAGAGCGCTCTTTTAGGGCAAGCCCAAGTATGAAGTATTCCTATTACCGGATGGGACGAAGTCTAATTTTTTTATGCTGTATTGTTTATATTTGGATATTTGTGGTCATTGGATGTATGCTTATCCACATCATGTCTATATTTTTTTAGAGTTTATTTTATTAATGGTGTGGGTTTTTTTAATGTATTATGATGGTTAACGCTATATAATGAATGAATGAGCTAAATAAATAAATAGAATCCTCTGGAGAGGGTACCTGCCG
Source organism: Sphenodon punctatus (assembly GCA_003113815.1). Taxonomy (NCBI): domain Eukaryota; kingdom Metazoa; phylum Chordata; class Lepidosauria; order Sphenodontia; family Sphenodontidae; genus Sphenodon; species Sphenodon punctatus. Next base: position 629,071 of record QEPC01010659.1, read on the forward strand.
TGGTGTGGCTGCCACGCTTACGATTTTTCATCCTACACTAGGAATTGTGGAGAGCATTGCATTTTCTACACCATCCCCTCTTCCCAAGCAGTGCCTAAAACAGAACTCTAATGGGGGCAGGGTGGGGGAACAGAAGGGAACTGCTGTGCTTCTAGCCTAAAATGGGGTTACTCTGGTTTAAAATCACTTCACTAGTCTATTTTGTGTGTGTGTTTGTTAGTGAGAGAGAGAGAGAGAGAGAGCTATTTCTGTACAGTTTTAGGAGGCGGTTCAACCTTTGCTGAGTAATGGCTGTTTTTGTCATGTTCAAGGACCTGTCTTCACTGTTTTCCTCATATGAAAGCACTGGGGAAAACGCAGTGAACATGGGTCCCTGGGCATGGGTTTGCCTAGTGTTACTAGAGCCACAGAGTACTAACATCTCGCGCACAATTTTTATTCTCCTTTGAAACTAGAAAGCCGAATAAGAACACATTTCCATCAATATTAGTAGGTGTGTATAAAATTAACTTGGCAGCCTTTAAAAGGAAACACATTTGAATTACAAAAATCTTAAATAATGTCCGTCATGAGAAGTTAAATTTGATTAAAGGGTTGGGCTATTTTCTCTGGCCTTGCTAGTCAACAAACCCTGGTGCAGATAATATTCATTAAGCATAGATTTTCCTGAATTAACTGTAGTCATTTAACTTTGATTTTGGTTTCTTAGGAAGGACTAAATTCTAGGTGGCTATTTGCAATGTTGGATTAATCTTGGTAGCACTAAATTAGAACAGCCAATTAACAGCATGCTTTGGGTTACTGTCTAATATATAGCTGCTGTTAACATGTAAAACAATAATACAGAAGCATGTTATGTTAATAAAAAGAGAGACATTATATTCTCCTCAATCAACTATACAGTATGTGTTAACAAAGAAATGGAGGCCTGGCTGAATCAAGAAATGAATAATAGTATAAATAGCTTAAATCTAGATTGCTGGTTGGAATCTGACTCAAGTGGGCTAAAATTAGGGCAGCAGCGTCTTTGGGGGACTCGAGACGATTCTGGTCCCTGATCAACCATGTGCTTTACTCTAGATCAAGCAAGCCCGCAGTTTTGATTGACGAAGACTCCTGGGTGGGATTTTTTGAGAGACTTTTCAGTGCTGATGGCAAAGAAGGGTAGGTTGACATATGTAGTGACACTAGGTTAGACCAGTTATCTGCGATGCAATGGTTTGATCCGCAGGTAAGAGAGGACGAAGTGACGGACGCAATCAAGTCCTTAAAAAGTAACAAAGCCCCAGGCTTTGATTTCATGGTTGCAGAAGTCTTACAAGCTAGTCCTGGCTGGTGGTCACCTCCTATTAGCTAATTATTTTATGTTAATTAATGTAACCAAGAAGGTCCCTCAAGATTGGGGTGCATCCATCATTGTCCTGCTGTTCAAAAAAGGAAACCCTAGAGACCCTAGCTGTTATCGCCCTATAAGTTTGCTCCCAGTTATAGGGAAAGTACATGCCAAAATACTGGTCAAACAATTGGAAAGTTGGGTAGAGTCAGAAGTCAATTCCCCAAGAACAATTTGGCTTTCGGAGGAAGTACTCAACAGTGGATAACTGTTTCATTATTTCCCACGTTATAGCCAAATAGTCAAAATAAGGGCAGGGAAGCTCTTTTTTGCTTTTATAGATTATTATTATTATTATTTTATTATAATAAACATTTATATAGCGCCAGCCATGTGCCTGGCACTGTACAGAACATAGAAATAGACGCGGTCCCTGCCTGTGGCTTACAATCTAAAAGACAAGTAGGGGGAGACAGGGAGAGGGGACAGTGGGAGAAACAGGGGAGAAGACAGACAAACATTCAGACGGATGCGAAGTCTCGGGTGCTTGTGCTTGGCTTGGTTACAATCAGGTTGGTTGCAGCAGTCTGCAGAGGAGGGCAGACAGTAAGTATATGGGGAACAACTATCAGGCATTGGGAAAAGTGGGTCTTGAGGAGGGATTTGAAGGAGCGGAGGGAGGGGGCAGGGCGGATGTGGGTAGGGATGGAGTTCCAGGCATGTGGGGCAGCGAGGGAGAAGGGTCGAAGGCGGTTAGGTGAGCAGGAGAAACGAAGAGGACAGAGGAAGAGTGGCGAGCGCGTGCAGGAGTGCGTAGGAAGATTAGGTCTGAGAGGTAAGGGGGAGCTTGGTCGTGGAGTGTTTTGAATGTGAATACCAGGCATTTAAACAGGATACGTTCAGGAAGGGGGAGCCAGTGAAGAGAGAAGAGGAGAGGCTGCACATGGTTGAAGCGACGGGCAGAGTGAATGACCTTGGCAGCAGAGTTTTGCATTGCGATAAGGGGGGACAGGTGAGAGCGAGGGAGGCCAGCAAAGAGGAGGTTGCAGTAATCGAGGTGAGAGAGAACCATGGCATGAACAAGGGTTTTGGCCGAGGAGGTAGAGAGAGAGGGGTGGATTCGAGCAATGTTATGGAGGGCGAATCGGCAGGATTTGGCAAAAGATCTTCAAAAGGCATTCAATTCAGTTCCAAGGGAAAGGTTGTGGCAAAAACGGTTTCAAATGGGTATAGATAAAGATTTGTTGGATTTGCTCATTCATGTTCACAGACAATTCTGCTCGGATTAGACTGGGAGTTGCAGGGAGTTTGTCTAAACCTATTTGTATTTCAAAAGGAGTTAGACAGGGCTGTGTTCTGGCACCCATTTAATATTTACATCAGTGAACTTATTAAGAAGCTGTTGACCTCAGAGTGTCATCCACCAAAATTAAGGACAAGGAATTAGTGGCCCTTATGTATGTGGATAACATTGTACTAATGTCACAGACGCAAAAGGGATTATGCAATTTGTTGGAAAATCTGTTAGGTTATTGTATTGAGAATAAATTAGCTATTAATTTTCAAAAATCTCAGATTATGGTTCTAGAAAAGAGAGCTCATAAGTATAGATGGATAGTCAAGGGCAATCAGTTTACCCAGGTAGACGCTTATGTCTATCTTGGGATTACTCTTTCCAGCAACGGTACCTGGGAAAGGCATGAAAAGCTAATTGCGCTAAAGGCTACGGCGGCTGCTAGAGGAATGTTAAGGCTGGCCGCAAGGTCGACTGGGATCAATATTTTCACTATTCCAAGTATGTTTAAGGCAAAGGTGCAATCCCTGTTAACTTTTGGTGCTGAAATTGTATCAACAGCTGATCTTCAGACTCTTGAGGTCGTACAAAATAAATTTCTACGTAACTTACTGAGAGTATTCCAAGGGGTACCAGCCTCAGTGGTTAGAGCAGAGACTGGTATTTTACCTATTTCTTGTCATGTCAAACAATCGGCGCTTAGATACTGGGTTAAGTTATGTACCCAGAGTGAGCTCTCGTTTCCCTCCCTGTGCTTGAGAGAAGAATTAGAATGATCGGGAGGGATTCAATACCTTGGTTGTCATTAATAATGTTTTATTTGAGAAACTTGGGACTGTCATTCTCCTGTTTTGGGGGGAAAGAAATTACCCAACAGAGAAATCTGATAAAGATAAGAACAAAGGACATAGCAATGCAGGAAGGATCTGGCAGCTGTAGCCTCATGGAAGATTGCACCTTGGTTGCAATGCTTTAAGTTCCAACACAGATTTGAGGGGTACCTGGATAAGCTTGTTGATCCTACTGCTCGCAGGGCCTTTACACACCTGCGTTTTCAAACATTCCCCTCTGCGTTCACAGAGAGGTGATATAAGAACAAATTGTATATGAGTAGGACTTGCCCCTGTACATTTTCAGTGGTCCAGGACCTAAAATATTTTGTACTGGATTGTCCCCTTTATGGGACTATAAGGCCAGTTTGGCTGAACCCAATATGGGAAGTGAATAAATACTGTTCGGCGACTCATAAATTAAAACTGTTGTTAGTTACACAGGATGAGCAGGTGATGAAAGCTACTGCATCCTTTGTTTTCTTAGCCATGAGGCTCCGTAAATAATGGATTACATAAAGCTTGTTTAGAGCTCAGATTAATGCCTTGTTTAATGTACCTCTTGTTGAATTTTAAGAATTATCCTGTACTGTGTGGCTCTGTTGTTGATATCGTTATGATTTGTTTTGGATTTTGTTGTGCACCTAATAATACTGCTGTTCAGTTATAGAATGTACTTAGGATTTGCTGTTTGCATTGATATTCTTTTATTATGTGTTAGGGTTCTTTTAGGCCATGGCGAAAGCTAGTGCCGTTAATAAAAAATTGAATTGACTCAAGTAGATAATAGTCAAACATTTGTATACCTTCTGAAAGCTTCTCAGTGGTCCATGCAAACTTTAATTGGAAGCATCAGGTTTATTCATGATATACAGGAGCCCACATGAACAACATTGCAATTGACCCTTATTAGATTAGAAATCTCAGTTTGAACTGAATGGGAATTTTGGGTCCAAAAGAAATATAAGATGGTGGCCATGCTGTGAAGTTTCTCCTTAGGCAGGAGTGATCCTCTTACAAGAACGTAAGTAGTGCCATACGGAGTCGGACCAATGGTCCATCAAGCCCAGCATCCTGTCCTCCAACAGTGGCCAATCACGGTCGCATGGGAGAAGAATCAACAGTCATGATGGGCAATCCATTACCAGCTCCCGGCAGTAAGAAGTTCATTCTGTAAGCTATGTGGTTAATAGCCATTAATGGACCTACTCTCCAACTACTTACCCAGTCCTTGAGCCCCTATGTTATCTGTTTGACAATGTATGATACTCTGTTCACGGGTATTTACCTATACGGTTATGAGTTTTTATTGTATTATGTTGATGTTGGTTTTGACCATGGCGAAAGCTAGTATCTAATAAAAGTATTGATTGACTTACCCAGTCCTTTTTTTAAATCCAGCTATACTACTGACTGTGACAACATCCTCTGATAACAAATTCCATAAATTAATTATGCGTTGAGTGAAAAAGTACTTCCTTTTATTTGTTTTAAATCTGCCAGCAGCTAGTTTCTTGGGGTGTCCCCTAAGTACTATTTGCTAGGGTAAATAACCGTTCCCTATCTACTCATTTCATACCACTCAAGATTTTATAAACCTTTTTCATGTCCCCTCTCAGTCTTCTCTAAGCTGAAGAGACCCAGCTTGTCAAGCCTCTCTTTGTACGGAAGTCGTTCTGTATCACTTTGTCATTCTCGTTGGCCTTCTCTGTACCTTTTCTAGTTCAGCTATGTCTTTTTTGAGATGGGGCGACCAAAACTGCACACAATATTCCAGGTGCGGTCACACCATCAATTTTTATAGAGGCATTATGACATCCTCAGTTTTATTCTCTATCCCTTTGCAAATAACTCCTACCGTTCTGGTCACTTTTTTGACTGCTGCTGCACACTGGGCTGAGGATTTCAGTGTATTGTCCACAATCGCTCCCAGATCCTTTTCCTGAGTGGTAACTCCTAGCTTAGTACCCAGTACTCATAGTTTGGATTATTTTTCCCTACGTGCATCACTTTGCACTTGTCCACATTAAATCTCATTTGCCATTTAGATGCCCAGGCACCCAGTCTCATAAGATCCTGTTGCAGTTCTTCACAGTCTGATCATGTTTTAACTACCTGGAAGAACTTGGTATCATCTACAAATTTGATTGTCTCACTCTTAACGCCCTTTTCCAGACCTTTCAGTCCTACTCTTTGCTTCCTATCCTTTAACCAGTTACCAATTCATAGTAAGACACTACCTCCTGTTCAATGACTTTTTAATTTTCTCAGGAATCTTTTATGTGGGACCTTATCAAATGCTTTCTGGAAATCCAGGTACACTATATCTACCGGGTTCCCGTTGTCCACATGCTTATTTACACCCTCAAAGAATTCCAACAGAACTCTCTCCCTGCATAAGAGGATTGGAAACGCATTGTTGAGAATGTGTGGGTAACCTTGCTGTGCTGGAGCTGTTGAGTAGAAAACTGGAGCACGTTATTCAGCAACAAAAATAACGTAGTGTTTACAACTTTGGGTCCAATTTATGTAAGATTGGTCATTACAGCTGCAAAAAGCTAATGGAAATTACAAGCACTGAGCATGTTGGGAGTTAGCTGTCATAGGTTCAGTTAGGCTTGCCACCTTAGGTATATTTTTTATAAGTGGCCTGGAAAAATGTTGTTTTGCAGGGTCTGCATTGGGACCTATGATACCAATGCAGACCCTGCAAAATGTATTTTTCATAAGTGGCCTGAAAAAATATACCTGAGGTAATAACCTGAACTAGGGTTGCCAACTTGTATAGTATAGCCAGTAAAATTGCTAGCCATCTTATAACTAGAGCTGAAACAGTTAACCATGTGGTACCCATTGGTTTTGCAGTAACTACTGTCCCCTGACAACAATAGGTTACCAATAGGTTATCCATTGTTTGTTCAGCGGCTTAACTGATTTACCATGTTATCACTTTGTGCTGTTTACCGCGTTGCCGTATTCCATTTTCCTGTCCATTCACCAAGAATTATGAGCTAGTTTCATTTGCCCATAATTCCCTTCCTGCCTATCCCCAGAACCTGTTTCCAAGTTTTACTTGGTTCCCAATTGGATACCTGGTTCAAATCTGCTGGATGCAGTTTGCTATTGGCTTGGAAGTAAGCTGTAAATGATGGAATACAGATAAATTGGTTATGCAGCAATGGTAAAGTGGTATTCAGGAGTTAACTGCTGCAATATATAGTTATTGGTTAACCAATTAGCTATCCAGAATTTAGGTTACCAACAGCAGTTACAGAATTAATGGTTTGATATAATCTTTTTTATATATTTATATTTCATATTTTTATTTTGTATGATATGAAATATAAATATATTAAAATAATCTTAATATGGGTTTGCAAAAATCCACCCCCAGCTCTCCCACTACCCATCTTTCCCACTGAAAGCCTGACAGAACAACCAGGTTTTACATTGATGTCTGAAGGAGTGGAGATCATGGGCCTGATGTACCTCCACCAGGAGGGAGTTCCAAAAACAGGGTGCAGAAACTGAGAACACCCTCTCCAATGTGGCCCCCTACTGAACACAGAGGACCTCCAAAAGGGCACTCCCGGCTGCCTGCAGAGGTCGCTGCAGGATCCAAGGTGTGAGGCGGTATTGCGGGTAGGTGAGGCCCAGACCATATAGGGCTTTATAGGTTAGCAGCAACACCTTGAATCAGGCCTGGAAGGCTATAGGCAGCCAGTAAATTAAATGGAGCACCGGTGTTATGTCTCTCAGCGGCCCATTCCCATAAGCCGGGGGGCCACAATGGAGAGGGCATTCTTGGTGGTCGCACCGTGGCTGTGGAACTCCCTCCCAGAGGAAGCTCGACTGGCCCCAAGTCTGCTGGCCTTCCGCCAGACCTGTAAGACGTGACTGTTCGTCCAGGCCTTCAAGGAAGGAAGTGGGTAGAGGTGGGGGAAGACGGGTAGTGGGCGGGGGACTGGGTTGGGTTATGGAGGGTTTGGGTATGGGTTATTTTATTTATTTATTTATTTTTATTTATTTATTGGATTTTTACCCCGCCCCTCCTAAAACAGCTCGGGGCAGCTTACAATAAAAATAAAATCCAAATATAAAACCAATCTATAAAATATATTAAAACACTTAAAAAATACCAACCATTAAAATAGGACTAGGCAACAGCATAAAAAACAATAAATAAGAATGAAGGGGAATAAAACCCATCCCCCCCTCCCCAAAGGCCTGGGCGAACAGCCAGGTTTTACAATTTTGCTGGAATGTTAAAAGGCTTGGGGGCCAGGCGAGCTTCCTCCGGGAGGGAGTTCCAAAGGTGTGGCCTGGCTACCGAGAATGCCGTCTCCATTGTGGTCCCCCGCTTAACACGGGGGACCTCCAAGAAGGCACTCCTGGCAGACTGAAGAAGCCGCTCTGGGGTGCAGAGGGCGAGGCGGTCCCTGAGATATGAGGGGCCCAGACCGTGAAGGGTCTTATAGATCAATACTAAAACCTTGAACCGGGCTCGGCACACTATTGGCAACCAGTGCAGAGTCCGGAGCACTGGTGTTATGTGCTCCCGATGGCCCATCTCCGAAAGGAGCTGGGCCGCCACAGTCTGCACTAGCTGCAGCCTCCAAACCAGGAACAAGGGCAGCCCCACGTAGAGCGCATTGCAGTAGTCCAGCGTCGAGGTGATGAAGGCATGGATGAGGGAGGCCAGGTCTGGGCTGGAGACGTACAGACGCAGCCTCCGCACCAGACACAGCTGGCGAAAGGCAACCCTCGCAACTACCTCCACCTGCTGCTCCAGGCCTAGGTTCACGTCCAATACCACCTCCAGACTCCGAACCTGCTGAGCTATAGGAGGGCGAACACCCTCCAATCAGGGGGGCTGACACCTCCCTCACTCTCCCCACCACCATCAGCTCCGTCTTATCGGGGATTGAACTTCAGTCTGCTTTGCCACAGATTTTAATCTGTGGGTTTTAGGTTGTTTTAATTGTACTTCTAGTTATGTGTTTTTAAAATGTTGTTAGCCACCCCAACATGCTTGTAGCAGGAGGGGGCAGCATATAAATTTTAATAATGAGGTAAGTCACTGCATTCTGCACCAGCTGCAGCCTTCAAACTGTCACCCTGGGTAGCCCCACATAGAGCACGTTACAGTAATCAAGCCTCAAGGTAATGAAGGCATGGATGATGGTGGCCTGAACACAGTCCTAGATATATGGCCGCAATTACCATACCAGATGTAATTTACAAAATGTACTCCTTGCCACAGCCACCACCTGGACATTCATGTGGAGCTGTGAATCAAGGAGCACACCCAGACACTGAACCTGGGGTGCACCCTGCCTTGGTTCCTCATCAATGATGGGGGGCCTCCAGTCCCTCAACCTTCCCCACTAGCATCACCTCCATCTTGTTGGGATTCAGCTTCATGTGGCTCATCATCATCCAGTCCCCCACAGCTATCAGACCCCGAGTAAGCAACGAGACTGTGGGGCCTGAGTCTGCTGAAAATGAGAGGTAGGCTGAATGTTGTCAGCATATTGATGACAACTTACTCCATACTCTCTCATGACCTCACCCAGAGACTGCATATGCATGTTGAACATGAGAGGGAACAGAATGGAACCCTGTAGGACCCCACACGAGAGATTCCAGGGAGATGATGTACAGTCACCCAGGACCACACGGTGAATTCTTCCGACCAAAAATGAGTGGAACTATTCAAGAACAATCCCACCCAGTGCTGCAGACAAGTCACCAACATCTCATGGTCAATGGTATCAAAAGCAGCCGATCTAACAGAACCAAAAGAATCGACTGTCCCTGATCAATGCATGGCGCAGGTCATCGACTAAGGCCACAAGCGCAGTCTCTGTGCCATACCCTGGACAAAAGTCAGACTGCGAAGGGTCCAGGAAATCGATCCGGTCAAGCTACTGGGCCGCCACCTGTTCAATAACCTTCCCTAAAAAGGGAAGGTTAGAGACAGACTAGCTGGCAAGGGTGTCATGATGGCTTTTTGAGCAAGGGTCACACCACGGCCTCCTTAAGAGACCCTGCCCTCCCCAAGGGAGGCATTGACCCCCATGCCAGCACCGATCCCAATGTATTCCCGGTGGCCTTAACCAACCAGGATGAGCACGGATCTAATTCACAAGTTGTGGCCCTAACAGCCACCAGGACCTCCCCCACATTGGCAGAGGTCACTGACCAAAATTGATCCCACAAAACAGGAAAAGCCGGAGATTTCAGTCTCTGGTTCCCCAACTGCATCAATTGTAGCAGCAAAGTCATGGTGAATGCACGCGATTTTTATCCACAAATAAATCAAATCTATCACAGCGGCCTGGGAAATTTCTACTGCCAGGTGAAGAGAGGCTGGACTGACCCGCCCCTTCACCACCCGGAAGAGCTTCGCCAGGTGAGATTTTACTAAAGCTAGGATAGCCGCAAAGAACATCCTCTTTGCTGCCTGCACAGTCACCACATAGGCTTTCAAACTACCTCTGTCTCAATCTGTCATCTTCAGGATGAGTATGACACCACCATCGCTCTAACCGCCTCCCCTCTCATTTCAACTGCTCCAGGTTCTTCATGAAACACGGGGACCTGCAACTCTGATGTTCTGGAAGTGGACACCTGGGGGCTGCACAGTCAAGGGCCTCAGATAGCCAGGTGTTCCAGAAAACAACAAGGTTATTTGAGGCAGGTATCGCGATCAGAGGGTATCTTCCCCAGAGCATTGCATAACCATAAGTCTCTGGGAGCAAACCAACCAAACTGGTTCCACACCTTTCTGGGGGCAGACGTGTGCCAGGAGCTGAGTCCCAAGGACTCAGGCGATGGTCTCAAAGCTGACAGTCTCTGGTTCCCTTAAATGTACTCTGTCCCTTTTTCCTTCCCCCATCTTAAAGTATTTTATTACTGTTTTCTATTGTTTTGAATGGTTTTAAATTCTGTAAAGCACTCCCAAGTGCCATGCAAGGCAGGGGGGTGATATAAATAAAATTATTAATATCAATATTAATATCAATATTCCTGGAATTTTAGGCTTTAAGAAGCAGGTAAAATCATGATAAAATGACAATTACCTTGACTTTCATTCTGTTAATGTCTAGGAGTATTAATACTCCTAAACATTATTATTATTATTATTATTAAAACTATATTAATACATTTGAGGTTGAAAGACTTGTCCATGGGCAAGATTTGAACCCACATCTCCAAGCTCCAAGGTCAGTTTTCCAGTCACGAGACCATAATGTTAAATCTGCTTTCTACTAATGTTCTGGTGATGGGGACTGGTGTGACAAACATCGTTTTCTCTGTGAAAGAAAATTGAAACTGGTTTATAGAGAGAGGCAACCTAATTTTTTTAAGACCAGTAGCCAGGTTAAATTCAAAACAGATGTATGTTTATCATGACCATGTCAAAATAAATTTTTTTAAATGGAAGTCCTAAGTGCCCCATTAAGTGCCACATTGCACCTATGTTTCTCTGTGGCAATGGTGAGCAAGAATGTCTGGGACTCTGGGCTGAGAATTATTTGACACTTAAAAGGGTCAAAAATTGTCACACGGATGCTAAACCTGGGTTTATTTTTCTTATTCCATGCTTAAAAGTCCATTTAAACAAGTTTTCCTGGTATAACAAGCCTGGGTTTAGAATTAACTCCATGTTTATAAAACCTCTTTTTCAAGAATTTATTAGTTCTGGGTTAAAATAAGCCCAGATTTAGGTCTGTGTGTGATGGGGGAGGGGGAGCAAAGACAAGGCTAGAGGCTTCTCGCTGCTCACTCTCACTCTTCTCTCCCCTCATTCCTGCACAGGTGGAAAACAGCCCTTCAGGATAGGATTGTGGCCACAGGATTCCTGGGGAATCAGGGCCCTATCATCATTAGGCACAGTGCCCAGAGGAGAAGCCCACACAGTTCCAACACTCGTTCCACACATATAATCACACTCAAAGGGGAAGGGAAGGCTAGACCAGCATGCCACAAGTTGAGGAGGGGACCCTGGGCATGTGGGGGTTGGAGTAGGGTACAAGCTTACACACCACAAGGGGTGAGACGCCCAGGAAGGAAAGAGGAAAGTCTTTAACAGTCAACACCCACACCCTTGCACCACAAATTCCACTAAACAGTCACACATCCATTCACTCCAGGGCGAAGGGAAGTAGGAATGGGTGAACAGAACCGAGTTTGGAAATTCGGTTCGGTTTGGTCAACCGAACTATTTGAGTTGACTGAAATTCAAACCCCATTGAACTAAATGGAATATTATCTTTTAAGGGATGGGCGAACAGAGTCGAGTTCGGAAATTCGGTTCGGTTTGAAAATAGAGTTCGGTTCGGAAGTTCGGTTCAGTCGACCGAACTGGTCGAGTTCAGTCCAAACTTCCAAACTGCGTTCACCCATCCCTAAAGGGAAGGGGAAAGAAGGGATACTAGGAGCAATAACCTAGGATAAATAACCTCACAATAAGACCAAAGGACTCCACAATACTTAGCTTTCTGTTTGCAGCATTAATTGATCTTCGGGCTGCTGTTGATTTGGTTCCCAGAGAGCGTCTTTGGCAAAAGCTATCTGCATCAGGTGGTTACCGGAGTTTATTATATTTAATTAAAAGGTTCTATAGGAATACATCAATTAAGGTCAGACTGAATACATGTGGGGCCTTATCAGATAACATCAAAATGAGGAGGGGAGTCAAGCAGGGATGTATTTTAGCACCAACACTTTTCAACTTTTATCTGAATGATATCATAGATGAGCTTACGTCCCCATCTTTCCACCCCCCATCCCCTCCCCCACCCCACCCCCCACCCCCGGTTGGGTGAAATGTGTGTTGCATGTTTGCTGTATGCAGATGACACTGTATTGTTTTCAAGGTCCCAGTTGGGCTTACATAGACAGCTAGAAATATTGTGCGGATACTTTTCTGGAAGTCAAATATAACAAGACTAAGGTGCTCGTCTTCTCCCATAAGAAAACAATACACATGTGGTATATGGATAAAAATGAAATCCAACCAGTCTGGACCTATAAATATTTGGGTCTCCTTTTTCACTCTAATGGTGGCTGGTCTGTGCATGCCCAGGCAATTTTGGCTAAGGCCAAACAACTAAACAAATCTTTAATATCTTTCTTTATGATGGGGAGGCAGGGTTCGCTAGTTACACCAGCAATTAAGATCTTTGTACAGAAATGTATGCCACAACTTTTTTATGGAGACCAATTTTGGGCTCTAGACCAGATTAAAAGTCTGGAGAAACTCCAATCTGGGTTTATCAGGTCTTTGCTGACTGCTCCCTGTGGAGTTAGTAGCCTAGCACTTTGTTTGCAATGTGGCCTCATACCCCTACATGTGAACGGTTGGTCTGGGGCAATAAACTACTGGCTGAGGCTTTACTTAAAAATGGCGGCACCTCTTTTACAATTGATGACTAACGATAAGACTTCGAACCTATGGGTAACTACTGTAAATAATAAAATAAAACAAATGGGTTTCTCCATAATGGCTCTTGCCCCATTGGGATACAAAAGCGTTAAGAAAATGGTAATAGAAAGGATGATCAATATTACTAGGCAGGAAACCCGGACTACAATTGGGGAAACCAGATCCCTGGGTCACTATCTACTGATGAGGAATTAAACTCTGTCACCAATGCCATATCTTGATAGTGGACTAATGCAAAAAATAGGAGGCTTTTTTTTCTGGCAAGACTAAATGTATTCCCCTCAGCCTTGGTGGAGAGGAGATACGGAGGTGTCCCTTTGGTGGATCGGCTTTGTCCATGTAAATTAGACAGATTGAGACAATGAGTCCAATTTTATTGGATTGTATTTTCTTTACCGAGGCGCGTAACAAATATATTTTCCCATTAATTATTTCCTATCCTGGAAGAACGCCAGAATTTTATGTTAGTTTTTTGCTGGGTGATTGTTCCACATATGTTACGGGAAAGGTAATGAAATATGTAAAGCAGGTTTATATTATTAAGCTGAGGAAAGCTTAATCCCAGTAAATTATAAGTTTTAAACAAGTTCTAAGATAGGGATGCTTGAGTGGATTAGGATATGAAACGCATTTTAGTTTTTATTTCTATTTTTATTTTTATCCCTTCTTTGGGGACTCTCTAGATTATTATGGATATGTATTGAGGTTTATGAACATTGTGTGCAATGGCCTAATTGACTACGCAATAAAGTTTAAATAAAAATATTTAGCTTTCACACACGCAGGGGGCCAGCCTCTTGGCAACTGATTACTGGCAAAGAGGAAATGCTGTGCTCTGTATTTAAATGCTAAGCCCCACCCCTTTGGGTATTTTTCTCCCGGAGCCATGCTGAGTGTCGAGTTTGTCCAGGCAACACCCTGATGCTCTCTGAAGCTGAGCCTGCGTGCACTGGTGACAGTGCAGAGGGAGCTGTGTTTCCAGCTCTGGTTGTCCTGGTGACCATTCACCTTGTTTGTGGCACCGTGGCCAATTTTCCTACTTCTGGTTCTGCCAGGAAGCTCCCTTGCCCTGTTGACGGCCCTGCAGCTGCTTCTTGTAACTCCAGGCTCATGGAATTCCTCATATCTTGCAAGGTTTGTGGACTTTGGGGAGCTTGCATGCTTTTAGGATTTCTGGGGTGCCAAAAATGCCCACGAAGCCTGACACTGTGTAAACAATAAGTCCAACTCTTCAAGTCCGGCGGGGCGGGGATAGACACCAAGCCTCCGGGTTGCAGGTGTAATTGATCAGAGTTCTCCAGCAGCGCACACAGCTCCCACTCAAAGGACCTGTCAGTTACACAACAGGGGCAAGGAACGTCGCTCAGAGCTTCAGGGGAGCAACCCCTTGCCCGGGCACCAGCCTCCCAGTCACTTGGCCCCAAAAACTTTTACTTGCCACACGCTGCCACAAGGCACGGGTCCAACTCTTATAGTCCGGCAGGGAGGGGATAGACACCAAGCCTCCGGGTCGCAGGTGTAATTGATCAGCGTTCTCCAGCAGTGCACACAGCTCCCACTCAAAGGACCTGTCAGTTACACAACAGGGGCAAGGAACGTGGCTCAGAGCTTCAGGGGAGCAACCCCTCGCCCAGGCACCAGCCTCCCAGTCACTTGGCCCCAAAAACCTTTACTTGCCACACTGGGTCTGCATGTGTGGGCTGGGAGGGTGCTGGGTTGGGTCTCCAACTGTGACCAGGTCTTGGATGCCCTATAGTCCTAGCCAGGGGCGTAGCTAGCTTGGAATGCACCCAGGGACAAGAAATGTCCGTGCACCCCCAAACACACTTTTTTCCTGCCAGTGGTGAAGCTGCCGGCTGGCCTAGGGGAACCTCCCAGCTCGGCTGGCCTAGTGGCACTGGGCTGCTGGTGCTCAGGACTTACTTGCTCCCTACAGAGTAGGGATGGGCGAACAGGTCATGGTTCGGGTTCGGTCTGGTTCGGTTCGGTCGTGTTTGGTTCGGGCGTTCAAAAAAAAAAAAAAGGCTCTCTGTACAAGAAATGATGGCCCCAGACCCATGACAGTGGGTCCTGGGGCTAGAGTGGCAGCTTCTAGATATTGGCCACAGCCCTCCCTGCCTGTAACTTGGCCCCAGAACCCTGGCAGTGAGTCCTGGGGCTGGAGTGGCTGTTCCTTGATGCTTTGGAAAATCGGCTCTCTGTGCGAGGAATGATGGCCCCAGACCCATGACGGTGGGTCCTGAGGCTAAGGTGGCAGCTTCTAGATACATATTGGCCACAGCCCTCTCTGCCTGTAACTTGGCCCCAGAGCCCTGGCGGCGGGTCCTGGGGCTGGAGTGGCTGTTTCTTTTATGTATATATCTATATCTATCTATATATATCTACACTAAATCTAACTGCTATTAACTATTCTAAAACCTGTTGAACTAAATGGAATATCCCAATAATTAACTACAAAGGCCTTGTCCTACAAACACACTGTATCTCTATCTATCTCTATAACTAAGCTAACTACTATGTATATCTATCTAGTAACTGTCTATCTAATAACTATCTATCTATCTATCTATATATACAATATTACACAAGGAGAAACACAAAGAACACAGGGACGGGTACAAAACTGAAATGAAAATCAATCTAATAATATTCCTACTCCTAAATAAATCCCAAACTTAAAACCGGGGAAGAGAATCAGGGATGAAATAAGAGGGAGAGGGAGAAGGATTCAATGGAAGGGGGAGGGAGGAAGGAAGATGGAAAACAGGGAGGGGTAAAAACAAAAAATAACACCTAAATCTATCTAATATATTCTAAATAAATGATAATATGGAGGTAAATGGGTTGGATGGGTGAAATAGGAGGAGAATGGCAATGGATTAGGAATAGGAAGGAACAAAAATGGCTGGGAGAGAGGGAGCCTTCTGAAAGGCCTGCTGTTCAGGAACAGTGACTAGCTCGGGAAGGGGGGAGGCAATCAATTTTGTTTCTTGCTGTGCCCGCCTCACCGCAAGCCTCATTGGCTCCGTGCAGCCTAGTACGTGGCCAATTGCAGACTGCGAAGCCAGTGGTCTGAGGCGAAAAGGGATGGTGATTGGGCAGGCTGGCTGCTACTCCAAGCCTCTCCAACCCTGGTGCCTGGAAGTCTGCTCCTCAGCTGACTCCCCCTCCCTGCCACGTTTGGCCTTCCAGTGACACCACGTTTTTGTCGTTTTAGCCACTGAACTGTTCGATCACTTCGGCATTCGGAATTGAGTTCGGTTTGGTCAGTTCGTGTTCAGATTTGGGTTCAGTCATCCAAACAGGCAGAGTTCGGGCCGAACTCCGAACTTCCAAACCGCGTTCGCCCATCCCTACTACAGAGTCTGCGGTGTACTGCTGGTGACCTGCTGCTGGGCCCATCCGTCGTCTGGGCCGATCCCACGTTGCACTCTGTCCCACAGGCTGGAGCCAACAGCTACCCCAAATTTGGCGAGAGGCAGCCAGGTGAGGAGAAGGTTTGTTTTTTAAATAAATGCAGTAGGAGGAGCAGATTCTTGCTTTTCTCAGTGAATGTCGGGGCGAACCCAGCTTGTTCTCATTTGCAGGAATGATCCACGAACTCTTGATTCTCGTAGAGAAAAGTGAGAATCTGAGAAACGAGTATCAGCCCTACTTTTTATATTCACCATGGTTTTTGCTACATATGAATAATGCTGGGCTCTGAGCCTTAGCTGTGGTCTCTACGTACTGCCTTAGTAGCAGCCTTCGATTTAGTTGATAGGCCCCTTCTGTGGGGAAGGTTAGCCTCCATGGGTATGGATCCGCGATTACTCGGACTACTTCACTCCCTGCATGATAACTCTTCACTTGCAGTGAAGACGGACCAGGCTGGTCACCTCACTGAGGATAGTCCCACCTATACTGGCGTCAGGCAGGGCTGTGTCCTTGCCCCCATCAAGTAGTGCCTCTGCTAGCTGTGCCATCCTTCCATCCCCCCAAACTGGTGGGGCACCCAGTTGGTTCCCTGCTTTATGCAGATGATATAGCAATCCTGTCATAAACCAAGGTGGGCTTAAGGCGACAGCTCCAGTGCTTCTCCCATTTCTGTCTCCAGAATAAGTTGGAGATAAATTATGAAAAGTCTCAGGTTCTGGTCTTTTCAAGTTCACGGCAGGTCTTGCAATGGAGGGTGGGCAGATATAATATCAGGCAAGTCAATGCATATCGCTAATTGGGTCTGCTTTTTCAGGCAGCAAGGACATGGAAAAGGCATGTGGAAAATGCGCTGGCGATTTCAAGGGGTTCTGCCCTCTCTCTTGCTAGGCTCTTCTCCCATTCTGGGAAACGTGCAATAGTTCCCGCGACTAAGGTTCTTAATGCCAAGGTTTGTGCTCAGGTTTTATATGGGGCCGAAGTTTGGATGCCCTTTGTACCTTCATGGGCAGGGAAATTTAATAGCCTCCAGATGCGCTTTTTTCAAAGGCTTCTTAAGATCCCAAAGGGTACTCCTTTTGTAGCAATTAGGGCCAAGTTAGGCCAATGTCAATGGTCAGTGGAAGCATGGGCCCTTGTTTTAAAATTTTGAGCCAAGCTTTAGACATCACAGGAGAGGGGACTGATTCAGTTTTGGAAGAACTCCCCCCATAGGAGTTACTGGCAATGAGCAATGGAGCTGTTTCTGTGTAAATTAGGATTCTCCTCCGTCTTCTGGGTATGGCTGGTTATCTCCCCTTCATTAGATCTCCCCCCGGGATGGCGATATATTTATATTCAGCCATTCCGTTTAGGGGGAAGTATTTGTTTCTGTGCGCAAGGCTAAATGCCCTGCCCACAGCCTTATTTGAGGGGCCGCCTGAGGGCCATACCTTTTGCCGAGCGCCTTTGCCCGCTTTGATGGGAAATGTGTGGAGACCGTCCATCACATTTTATTCAACTGTCACTTATATGACTCTATTCGCTCAGAGTTTCTTTCACCCTTTTTCCTGAGATTTCCGGGGAGAACTGAGTGGAATCTTCAGCTATTGACCTTGGCTGATGTGGATCACTCTATTACAAGTGCAGTGGCTCACTATTTGATTTTAGCATTAAACTTGAGAAGTTTGTTTGTAAATTTTAGGCATCCCATTGAATGAGGGTCAGTTTGTGGTACTTTCTCAGATCATTATGTGTTCTTATTGGTAAATATTTTGTAATCCGAGTACCATATTTGCACAACTAGTTTGGCAGTGGACTCGGTCTGTTTGTTTGGTCTGTAGTTCATATAGTTTTGTTTTGTGTTGTGTTGTATGTTTTTCTTCATGGTTTTGGCTTCGGCCGCAATAAATTTGTTATTATTATTACTGCCTTAGTAGAAATACTACTCATTACGTATTGCAAGTAGGAATGGAGAATTGGC
This sequence comes from Sphenodon punctatus, assembly GCA_003113815.1. Lineage (NCBI taxonomy): Eukaryota > Metazoa > Chordata > Lepidosauria > Sphenodontia > Sphenodontidae > Sphenodon > Sphenodon punctatus. The sequence goes on from QEPC01010659.1 coordinate 647,359, forward strand.
ACTGAACAGATGGTAGTTCATGGAGTAGAACTTGTAGTTGTGATTTAGATAGTCTTTTTTAAGGCTGGGACATACTGTATTTTTCTCATTAGAACAAAATACTCTCTTCAAAAAAGCATTGGCTGTGGCACAGTAAAATTACTGTCCATATTCTGTACCTCCAGTCACAGTACACAAGTGGTTAACTAAAGGCTCATTCATACAACACCCTTTCCCTTTGCAAACTTGCCACATGTTCCTGAATGTGCTTGTCTTATCCTATAGCAATGCATTCACGCAACTGCTGATGCCCAGTGCCCACCTAAGCAAGGCAAACCCCCTCCCCACACACCATATTATTTTAACTACAAAGAAAGTATATCTTCCCTGTGCCCTTGCTCAGTGGTCACTGGTCAGTCACATCTTGGCAAAGTTGAAACCACAGACAAAGTACAGTCACAGTGCCCACAAAAACCACAGCAAAACTAAAGTGATTCCTCTTTTGTCTCTATGGTGCCAACTTGCCAACAAGCAGTAGAAGCAGCAGCACCCACTTTAAACTTTAAGTATATTAGGCACTGGTGGCAACCCCCAGCATTGCCCCTAGTATATGGACAGTCAGGGGAAGTGGAGCTAGGCTACCATGGAGCCAAGCAGCAGGCAGCACTGGCACCCACTTTTTTCAAAAAGGCATTGCATTGGTGTGGCACTTAGTAATTTGGACAGGCCAGGGGAAGTGGAGCAAGGCAGAGATCCCTCTGATCTCCATGGTGCAAAGCAGCAGGCAGCAGCAGTGTGGCACCCACTTTTTTTGGTATTATAATTATAAATCATGGCATGGTGGAAAAAAGTAAACCCTGCCCCCCAGCATTGGCCCTATGGACAGGCCAAGCACCCCTCCCCACCCCCAACAACCCGATTACTTACAGATCAACAGTGTAGCAGACAGCCAAATTCACCAAAAAGAATGGGAAATGGCTGTACAGCCACTTTTATTTTGCCCCTGCCAGCCAATCAAAACCTGTCCTGTAGCTTGTCCATCACTCAACTGTCCCCTTCTGTACCCTTTCTCTTACCAAATATGCCACTAAATTTAGTTTCCTAGCTCAGAGAAGCCAGGGTCACTCCAGCCACGCATGTGAAATGGCCCCAATTTTCTGGGGATCGGCCTTGGTACCTGGAACTTCGGAATTTGGAACCAGGGAACGGAATCCCCAGTGAATTCAGAAGTTTTCCGAAGACAGTGTTTCAGCACTTCATACAATGTAATAAAACTTACATGCCAAAAAGCATGGAAATTGTTTACACTTCGTTATCTATATTGCTTAATGTAACATCAACATTAAGACACCATACATATTACCGTAACACATTTACCGTACATGCATACTCATTTTGTTATTAGCCACTAATTAAATTGACATTATTTCTTTAGAGGTCATTTATTATCATGTCACCTACAAACAATTTTCACAATGCCTTAACTGTCTTTTAGAATTTCTATAACTATATACATTTTATACAATGAAATTCTTACAATGAAAGTCCATACAATTTAATTACTTATACAATGACCTTCTGGGCAAAAGGACAGAGTTAAGGTGTTGCAGACAGGATACTTCAGAGAGCCTTTGGGTGTGGCCCTTGGTGAGGGCCTGAGTGCGTGGGTGTGTGGGGTCCCGTCGGTTGATAGTAAATTGTGGGGAGGGTTTGTATTGGGGGATACTTGTTTAAAGGGGGGAGGTGATTGGTGGTGGGTTTCTTTCTTTATTTTTATAGGGGAGTTGGTAGGGGGAGGGGGTTATAGAGGGGATTTGGATTAGGGAGGGGATGAGGGTCCAATTTGGGAATGGGTGGGTGGGGATCCTCTTCTCAGTTGGGGTGGGACAGCCAGAGGGGATCTGGGGCTGGGGCCGGGTGGGGGAGGGGATACAGCCATTGGGGATGGGACCTGGGAGGTATGGGGGGGTATCTCCGAGCTGGTCGGTGGGACAGGTGTTTAATATCTGTTCCCCGAACCACCCCACTAGCAATGAGGCAGGTGGTTCTAAATCAGAGGGCCCCTGGCCATGTGTTGATGCTGGTGAACACGAGGTCAGTAGCAAATAAAGCAACAAGTAACAACAGTCCAGGAATTGATCCTGGACCATGCGGCTGACCTCGTGTGCATCATGGAAACTGGCTGGACATGGAGACTGGGCCTATTTTGGCTGACCTTGTTCCAGCCAGGTATTCTGTGCAGCGTTAACCGTGGTCAGAGGGATTGGGGGGCGGGGGTAGTCATGAGAAGTGCCTCCTGCAGGCCCCTCTCCTGGTGCACGTTTGCCCCCAGAGGGGTGTGGAACCTATTCAAATGATCCGCCCCCATAGACAGATGGAACCAGAGTGGTTCTGGGAGACTCTGGGGGATATACCCTCTGATCTGAACGGCTGTCCCATCAATGGCCTCGTCGAGCTGTGGAACGTCTTGATGACTGAGGCCATTGATCTGATAGCTCCGAGGCATCCGCTTCCCAGATGGCAGCACTGCAGGCCTCCTTGGTTTTCGGAGGGGCTGAAGGTGCTGAAGCAGGAGGGAAGACGGTTGGAGCAATGGTGGCGTTCGCATGCTGAAGCTGACAGGTTGCAACATAGAGCGAGTTTACGAGCCTATGCCGTTGCTATGTGAACACCAAAGAAAGAGTTCTTTGCTGCTCTTATAGCATCTGCTAAATCCTATCCAGTGGAGCTGTTCCAGGTGATGTGGGGGCTGGTCAGTCCGGCCTCCCTCCACCTTGGAGTGGAGTCATCTAGTGCCCGCTGTGACTTGTTTGTGGATTATTTTGCGGACAAAATCGCTAAGATTCACCATGGTTTTGAAACTGCATTTTCTGCAGTAGGGCAATTGGAGGTTATGGAGGCCCCGCCTTGTCCTTGTTTGTGGGATCACTTTCAGCTGATGACCCCTGTCAGGGCCACCTGTTGTGAACTGGACCCTTGCCCGTCCTGGTTGCTTAAGGTCTGCCGGGAGATGATGGGGCCGTTGCTGGCGGGGGTGGTCAGTGTCTCCCTTAGGGAGGGCAGAGTGCCAGGCTGCTTCAAGGAGGCAGTAGTGTGACCCCAGCTCAAGAAACCATCGCTTGATGTTGACTCCCTTGCCAGCTATCTGACGGTCTCTAACCTTCCATTTTTAGGGAAGGTTATTGAGTGGGTGGTGGCCCAGCAGTTGCAGGAGCATCTGGATGGTGTCAGTTTTCTTGATCCCTCACAGTTGGGGTTTCACCCGGGATATGGCACCAAGACTGCGCTTGTGGCGTTGGTTGATGATCTTCACCAAGAATTAAACCAGGATCGTTCAGCCTTGCTGATTCTATTAGATCTGGCGGTGGTGTTTGATACCGTTGATCATGAGATGTTGGTGATGCACCTGCGGGATGGTGCAGGGGTGGGCGGTATGGTACTTGACTGGTTCCACTCCTTCCTGCTGGAAGAACTCAGCGAGTGGTACTCAGTGATTATTTTTCATCACACTGAGACTTCTTGTGTGGAGTCCCACAGGGTTCTGTTTTGTCCCCTCTCCTGTTCAACATGTATATGCAGCTGCTTGGTGAGATGGTCAGAAGGTTTGGCATTCGGTGTTGTCAATATGCTGATGACACCCAACTCTACCTCTTTTTTTCATCAGACCCAGGCTGGCAGCTGTGGGGGACTGGATGAGGGCAAACCGACTGAAGCTGAATCCTGATAAGACGGAGGTGATGTTGGTGGATAAGGCAGCAGGGGTAACAGCCCCCATCATTGATGGGGTCTGCCCTCCACTGGTTCCCCAGGTACGGAGTCTGGGGGTGCTCCTTGACTCGCAACACCGCTTGGATGCTCATGTGCAGGCTGTGGCAAGGAGTGCCTTCTGCCAATTACATCTGGTGCATCAGCTTCGGCCATATGTTTCAGACTCTGACCTGGCCACCGTCAGTCACGCCTTCATCACCTCTAGGCTTGACTACTGTAACGCACTCTACATGGGGCTACCTTTGATGACGATACAGAGACTGCAGCTGGTGCAGAACACGGGGTCCGTTTCCTAGTGGGATTGGGCCCCTGGGAACATATTACATTGGTTCTTCAGTCTCTGCACTGTCTGCCTGCAGTCTTCTGGGCCCAATTCAAGGTGTTGGAGCTTACCTATAAAGCCCTAAACAGCCTCGATCCAACCTATTTGCAGGACCGCCTCACCCCCCGGGTTCTGAATCAGCCCCTGCAGTCATTGGGGGGTGCTCTCCTGGAGGTCCCCTGAGTCTGCTGGGGGTCCACAGTGGAGAGGGCCTTCTCGGTGGCTGCCCCACGACTGTGGAACTCCCTGCCAGTGGAGGCCCGTTTGGCCCCGGATCTCTCTTCGTTTTGACGTTATTGCAAGATGTGGTTGTTTTGCCTGGCTTTCAGGGGGGGGATGGGTTGGGGGGATTTTTTTATACATCCCTTTGTTGTCTTTTAAAAGTTGTTTTAATGTTAATGTTTTATATTGTGCGGCGGTGCACAATATAAAACAACTGCCTGTGGCAGGATGGGCAGGTTGCAAATGCTTTAAATAAATAAATACCTGGTTCCATGGACCATTGGTGTGACCCAGTATAGCATTACTCTTGTTTCTCTGTCATGCTTGTTTTTTAAATGCTCTGTACAGGTTTTATTTAATTTTATTATTTATTATTTATTTATTTTTAAAATGTATACCCCATCCCTCTTGCCACAGGCAACCCGGGGTGGCTAACAACATCAGAGATACGCAATAAAATATCATACAACATAACAAAACATCAATAAAAAAGAATAAAAACCATCCCTCACCCCTTTCCCATGCCAAATGCCTGACGGAACAGCTAGCTCTTACAACTCCTTTGGAAAGCTGGGAGGTCTGGGGTCAGATGGGCCCCCACTGGGAGAGAGTTCCAAAGGCTCAGTGTGGCCACTGAGAACGCCCTATTCTGCGTGGCCCCCCGGAGAACCTGGGGGACCTCCAGTGTGGTGCCCCTGGATGACCGCAGGGGCCAGTCTACGACCTGGGGAGTGAGGCGATCTTGCAAGTAGACAGGGCCCAGATCATGTAAGGCCAACCCTTTAAATCGAGCCCTTAAGACTATTGGCAACCAGTGCGGAGACCAGAGTACTGGTGTAATGTGCTCCCGGCGGCCCAGTCCCACTAAGAGCCGGGCCTCCACATTCTGCACCAGCAGCAGCTTCTGAGCTGTCACCATAGGTAGCCACACATAGAGCACGTTACAGTAGTCTAGTCAAGAGGTGATAAAAGCATGGATGATCATGGCCAGGTCAGGAACCGAAACCAATGACCAAAGCCGCCGTACCAGATGTAACTGGCAGAAGGCACTCCTCGCCACAGCCTCCACCTGGAGATCTAAGCAGAGTTGTACGTTGAAGAGCACTCCCAGGTTCCGTACCTGGGAAGTCAGTGGAGAACCGATCCCATCATCCATGGGAACTGTTACTTCCACTGATATACCCACTGCCATCACCTCCGTCTTGTCAGGATTCAATCACAGTCGGTTAGCCCTCATCCAATCCCCCACATCTGCCAAACACCAGGCAAGCACCAAGACAGCCGGGCCTGGCTCTGTTGAAAATGAGAGATACAGTTGGATGTCATCCCCTTACTGATGACACCTCATCCCGAACCCTCTAATCACCTCGCCGAGCAACTGCATATACATGTTGCATATATATATATTCATTAATGATCTGGGAAAGGGTGTTAAGAGTGAGGTGATCAAATTTTCAGATGACACCAAGTTATTCAGAGTAGTCAGAACACGAGCAGACTGTGAGGAACTGCAGCAAGAGCTTACAAGACTGGGTACATGGGCATCTAAATGGCAGATGAGATTTAATGTGGACAAGTACAAAGTGATGCATGTTGGGAATAATAATCCAAATTATGAGTACACAATGCTGGGTACTAAGCTAGGAGTTACCACTCAGGAAAAGGATCTGGGAGTGATTGTGGATAATACACTGAAATCCTCAGCCCAGTGTGCCGCAGCGGTCAAAAAAGCAAATAGAATGTTAGGTTTTATTCTCTATTCTCTTGTGAATAATTCCTGAGGATGTCATAATGCCTCTATATAAATCAATGGTTGATTTGAATCCTTGAATATTGTGGGCAGTTCTGGTCACCCCATCTCAAAAAAGACATAGCGGAACTAGAAAAGGTACAGAGAAGGGCAACAAAAAAGGGTATGGAACAGCACCCATATGAGGAAAGGCTTGATAGGTTGGGACTCTTCAGCTTGGAAAAGAAACGGCTGAGAGGAGATATGATAGAGGTCTATAAAATCATGAGTGGTGTGGAACTTGTAAACAGGGAATGGTTATTTACCCTCTCAACTAGTACTAAAACTAGGGGACACTCCATGAAACTTACAGGTGGCAGAGTAAAAACAGACAAAAGAAAGTATTTTTTTCACTCAGCGTACAATTAGGTTGTGGAATTTACTGCCAGGAGAGGTGGTCAAGGCATCAGTATAGCCGAGTTTAAAAGAGGTTTGGACAAGTTTCTGGGAGATGGTTCCATTAGCAGCTATTAGCCAGATAGGATTGGGGAACAAAACCCTTTACTGTCGGGAGCCTTGGGTGCTTCTCCCAGGCCCCCGTGACTGGCCACTGTCGAAGACAGGATGCTGGGCTCGATGGACCATTGGTCTGACCCAGTATGGCACTTCTTATGTTGAACATGAGAAGGGACAAAACAGAACCCTACGGAACCCCACACGTGAGGTTTCGGTAAGATGAAAACCAATCAACGAGCACCACCTGCTGAGTTCTTCTGGTCAGGAATGAGCGGAACCATTCGAGAACAGTCCCACCCACCCCCGCTCTGTCCCGCAGGCGCGTCCATGGTCAACGGTATCAAATGCTGCTGAAAGATCTAACAGGACCAATAGGGTTGATCAACCCGATCCTTCTTGTGGCGGAGATCAATCATCTACCAAAGCCACAAGTGCGGTCTCAGTGCCATAACCTGGACGGAAACCAGACTGAAAGGAATCAAGACAACCGGAGGGTAGTCAACCTCCCCCCATGGACTCCTCCCCTCCTCCCTCACACCGAGGGGGGTAGCCCCCTCCCTAACTCAGTCTCTTTGCCCCCTTCCTCATAGAGGAAACACCCCATCCCCCCTAATCCCCTTAAAATCAAAACAGAGATAAAAGCCTCCCCCGACTCCCTTGGTCCCGCTAATGGCCACTTTGTCATCGCCCTTGGATGTGCCGCTTGGCAGAAGGCTGCTTTGGTCAGGGCTGGACCTGGAAGTTCTAGCTGTGCGCCCTGGTCCCACTCCCCTCCTCCAAACGGGGGAGGGGGAAGATAGTACCTGGGGGGGCTGGGCAGCACAGGGTCCCGGAGCGGCAGCAGCGGTGGCAGTGACCTCAGCCCCTGCAATAGTAAACGGCAGTGGCAGCAGATTCCAGATGAGCCAAAGGGATGGTCGGTGGCAATCGAAGAGGGCTGTCCGCCACCACCGCAACTGCCTGCTAACGGCACATCGCCCTTTAGCAGTGCCCTTTGGCCACCGCCCAGAGGGTGCCGCCCCCTGGGCAACAGCCCTTTGTCCTGTAGGCACCTGGGGGGAGGGGCAGATGAATAACCTGCAGCAAGCCTTCCTTCCCAACAGCCCAGCCCAGCCACGCCCCCTGGGCAACAGCCCTTTGTCCTGTAGGTTTCATTCAAACAATAAGATGCAGGCTTTTGGGGGTGGAGTTGTGTGGGGTTAAGATCAGATTCTGTTAACTTTGACTTCTGATTCTCCCACAGGAGCACTACAACTGTGTCTGGTGCAGGGTCCCCTTTCAGCAGCCTCAAGGACAGGCAATAACTACGGCCTTGCATCAGAAGCAAGAAGCTTGCTAGAAAGTTGGTTGGGCCGAGAGATGACCAGGTGGTGAAAAGGGCACTAAGGGAGGATAAGGACATTGCAGAGAAGCTGAATGAATACTTTGCTTCGGTCTTCAATGCTGAGGATTTTGTGGCGATACCCACACTAGACCAAGTCTTGGGTGCTTTTAGATTAGCACCTCCCCATCCACTATTCAACCACCTCCCACCATTATACATGTTGCAGGGCACCCATAGGGCACCACTGCAACATGTATAGTGGGTGGGTAGCGAGGTGCTTGTCTAAAAACTAGGGGTGGGAAAACCGGATCTTCCGGTATCCGATAATGCCAGTACTGGGCGTACCAGCATTATCGAATTCAACCCGGTAATCCGGGCAAATGAATGGCCGCAATGTTTAAAAAAAAAAAAAAAAAAAAACACAAAAACCCCCCACATTTCCCTCCCCCTCCCAGGCTGCGCGGGTGGAAGGGGGGGACACCCACCCACCCACCCTGCCCAGCCTGGATTTAAACAAAAACATTCCCCTGAGTGTCCCACTGCAGCTCCGGGCCGCCGCCGACAACCCAGAGCCAGCACCAGCACCAGCGGCCATCCCAGCAGCAGCCGGTAAATATACTGTATGATCCCTGGGGGTGGGGGTTTAACACACACAACACCCAGGGATCACCCTACTTCCAAGTTCCCGCACCCAGGGATCTCGTACCTTCATTGAGCTCCGGCGGTCCGACGGCTTCAGGGCGGGCTGTGGCTGCCGGCTTCAGATGCTGGTAGGCCTTTTGGGGAACTTCTGGGTTTCCCCGGAAGGCCTACCAGCGTCTGAAGCCGGAAGCCACAGCCAGCCCTGAAGCCGCCGGACCGCCGGAGCTCAATGAAGGTACGAGATCCCTGGGTGCGGGAACTTGGAAGTAGGGTGATCCCTGGGGGGGGTGTTTAACCCCCCCCCCCAGGGATCATACAGTATACTTACCAGCTGCTGCTGGGATGGCCGCTGGGGCTGGGGCTGACTCTGGGTTGCCGCCGGCGGCCCGGAGCTGCAGTGGGACACTCAGGGGAATTTTTTTGTTTACATTCAGGCTGGGCAGGGTGGGTGGGGGGTGTCCCCCCTTCCACCCGCGCAGCCTGGGAGTGGGAGGGGGGAGGAATTTTTTTATTCCATTGATTTCAATGGGGACAGTGCCTCATTGAAATCAATGGAATAAATCCGGTACCGGTATACCGGATTTAATCCGGGAATCCAGTTTTTTGGAAAACGGAATCTGGTAGATCCGGTAATTGCCCTGGGGTCCCGGCCCTACTAAAAACACCCTGAGTAGGTGAAGGATCAGAAGAACTGTCCCAAATAAGTGTGACTCTGGAGGAGGTTCTGGAGCAAATTGATAAACTATCCATTTGATAAACTAAATAGTAACAAATCACCAGGACTGGATGGTATTGGTCCTAGAGTTCTGAAGGAACTCAGATATTGTCATGTATTGGCATGTAATTTGATGTATTTTAATATGTGCTTGGCAAACTTCTGATTCAAAATGTGAAGAGATCTGTTTGACAAAGCTAAAATACTGAATAGGAGAGAGACTAGGAAGACTTGTTTTTGAAACTCTGTGTTTTGTTTCTTATTCAGTTTTCTCTTTGGTTCACTCTGCTTTACCTTTTCACCTGTGTGTGTTAGTGGCTTGACCTGAAAGCATTGTGAGAGAAGTTAGCTAGTGTGTATTTTGAAACATTCCAACTTCTACCAGTAGGATTTTTGTGTGTCTTTCATTGATTCTAGGCTTAAAATATTAATCAATTTTAATCTGTTTTAGTGGGTTCAGTTTCTGGCAAAAGTGCCTATTCTGAAGTTTTTGATTTTGACGGGTCAGTCAGTGGGTAGACACTTATTAATTTCAGAAAGTGCTGGAACATACAGAAATGTAGAATAAATATGCCTGCCCTGGAAGTGAGAAATTTAGAAAGCTTTTGGATTCCTGAAGCCTTCTCAACCAGGCAGATGTGGGCCTAAAGAACTGGTAACTATGACACTGAGCCAGATAGATAGTTAGATAGATAGATAGAAAACATAGTTTTTTCTTTAAGGTTTTAACTTAGACAATGTATAATGTCTTTTGTATCACATTGTTCATATTTGTAACTGAATGAGTTTTCCTTTTTGTACTATCTGAAACCTTATTTGAATTTCAGTAAATCTATGTTTTTTATATATTTTTTGTCTTGAGTCCTCCTCTTAAAATATACTGTCATTACATATCCGCACTAAGGAGAGTTTACTCTTACCCACATAGTAAGTGCGATCTCAGTTTAACCCTCAGATTGGAAACTAGTACCCTATATTCAGGTCAGATTATGTCTGGTTTGAACCACTAACTACTTTTTCCTTTTGAGGGAAACTGAGGCATCCGTGACAATATGAAGTTGACGACCTACTATTGGTAACTTGTAACCTATCACTAAAATCTGCAACTGTACCAGAGGATTGGAGGGTAGCAAATGTAACACCAATATTTTTAAAAGGCCCCAGAGGTGATCCTGGAAACTACAGACTGGTAGCCCGATGTCTGTGCCAGGCAAATTGGTGGAAATGGTTTTTAAGAACAGAATTACTGAGTATATTGATATTTAATGGGGAAAAGTCAACATGGATTTAAGTAAGGGAAGTCATGCCTCACTAACCTATTGGAATTTGTTGAGGGTGTAAATAAGCATGTGGAGCTGGTCGTTTTAGTGTCTCTGGACTTGTCTTTCAGAAGGCATTTGATAAGGTCCCTCATGAGAGACTCTTCAGGGAATTAATAGAGATGGGCGAATGTGTTTCGGATGTTCGGAGTTCGGACCGAACTCGGTCTGTTCGGACGTCCGAACCGAACATCTGAAACGAATAGTTCGGTCGTGTTTGGATGAGTTCGTATGAGTTTGGGGGCAGGAAAAACGTCTTTTCAGGGCCAAAAATTAGGTTTCGGTTTTGATAGAGCTATTTTTGACTGTTCAGTCAAGTTCGGCCAACCCAAACTCGGCTGAACCTGAACTCGGGTTTTGAACCGAACAACCGAACATTCAAACATCTGAACCACATTCTGTTCGCCCATCCCTAGAAATTAAACAGTCATAGGATAAGAGGCAGTGTCCTGTCATGGATTGGCAACTGGTTAAAAGATAACCAGTTAGAGTAGGATCAAATGGTCAGTTTTCACAGTGGAGAAAAGTAACTAATGGAGTGCCCCAGGGATCTGTACATTAATGAATATTAATATATTAATTAATGATCTGGAGAACGAAGTAAAGAATGAGGTGATCAAATTTGCAGATCACATAGTGATTCAAAGTAGTTAAAAACCCAAGTGGACAGTGAAGAATTGAAGGAAAATATTGCAAGACTGGATGACTGGGCATCCAAATGGCAGATGAAATTTAATGTGGACAAGTGCAAAGTGACGCGCATAGGGAAAAATAACCCAAACTATATGTGTACAATGCTAGGTTATAAATTAGGAGTTACCACTCAGGAAAAGGATCTTGGAATCATTATGGATTTCAATATATTGAAATCCTCGCTTCAGTGTACGGTTGTGGTTAAAAAAGCAAACAGTGTTGTTAGGGATGGGTGAACAGATCGCGGTTTGGGTTCGGCTGCGTTCGGTTCATGCGTTCAGTTCAGTAGTTCGGCTAGTTCACCGGGTTCGAGTTCAGCTGTTCGCTTCGGTCGTCCGAACAGGCCGTTCGGTTAGGCCGTTCGACTGTTTGGTTCAGCCCTTCGGGAAGTGTTGTTATGGGTGTTTTTTTTGTTTTTTTGTTTTTTTATTGGGTTTTATATGGTTTTCTTTTGCTTTTTATTTGGTTTTTTTGTTTTT
>QEPC01010659.1:669774-686019 GCA_003113815.1 Sphenodon punctatus
GCCTGAATGTTTGTTTGTCTTCTCCCATGTCTCTCCCGCTGTCCCCTCTCCTTGTCTCCCCCTCCTTGTCTTTTAGATTGTAAGCCACAGGCAGGGACCGCAGCTGATTGTATGTTCTGTACAGCGCCAGGTTGTTACTGGCGCTTTATAAATGATTAATAATAATAATAATAATAATAATAGTTAGGCACCAAACACCCTCCCACCCCCTTGATCAGTATCTATCTGCAAATATGTTCTGAAGATTTCAAAATTAAAATTATTCGCTGTTGCATTTAAGGTGGCTTTCTTTGGGGAATTTGGAGTAAGTGAACTCGTCCCCAAGTCAGCGAGAGATCTTGCAGGCAGGGTTTTAGCTGTGGAGGACATCCCTGTGGACAGCCAGAAATTGTGTCTAAGTCCAAACAGGGTAGGAAGGGCCAGATGGTCACTCTTGCCAGAGCTGGGGATCCAGAACTGTGCCTGGTTCAGGCTGCAACGAAGGACCTGACAGTCCTCCTCACATATTTAGGGGTCCTACTAAGGCACACAAATGGGAACTATTCTCATCAGGTGAGACCAATCTACCAATTTACTGCTGTCCTGTGGGATGCACTACAGTGCCTTCGTTTACCACCCAGGGATTTTGGATCACATCCTTTCAGAATAGGGGCAGCCAACTTTGTGGTGGTGGCAGGCTTGCTGGAGCAAGAGATTAGAGCTATTGAGTATTGGTGAGCCTGGGCATTTCGTACGTACATGTGGAGTCTACCTCAATAGCTTTGTTGTATTATTGCTTCTAGGTGTCACAGGAGCGCGCCCCCCACACACAAAAGGCTAGTCTGGATCATTGGCCACAGTCTTGTGCACTGGGCAGGCAAGATAGCCAGTAAGTCCCAGTAGGGAACTCAGCTGGGAATGTAGGCAAGACCAGAGATCACGTGGAAAGGGCACAACGGCATAAGAACATAACATCATAAGTAGTGCCATACTACATCAGACTAATGGTACATCAAGCCCAGCATCCCATCTCTATCAGTGGCCAATCTCTGTCTCTTGGGAGCAGTACCTGACAGGTCACAATGGGCAATCCATTTCCTGTTGCTCCAGCCCCCAACAGTAAGAGGTTACATTTCCAAAACCTGCTTGGCTAACAGCCATTAATGGACCTATCCTCCAAGAACATATCCAATCCCTTTTTAAAACTAGCTACACTACCAGCCACAACAGCTTCCTCTGGCAGTAAGTTCCACAAGCTAATTGTGCACTGAGTGAAAAAATACTCTCTCATTTGTTTTAACTCTGCTGTCAGTTAATTTCAGGGAGTGTCCCTTTGTTCTATTACTCTTAGGCCATGGTGGCACAGTGGCAGCACTCCCGCATGGAGAGAACGCGGTGGGGGAAGGAGGCGGATGCCATCACAACTTCTGGTAAGAATGGGGTTCTGCCATGACAATACTCGCGAATGACAGGGCTCAATCCAGCCCTGTCATTCACAAGTATTGTCGCAACAAAACCCCGTTCACAATGGAAGTTGTGACAGCGTCCACCTCCTTCCCCTACCGCATCTTCTCCTCATGGGAGTGCTCCTTCCATGACCCAGAGCCAGCACCAGCAGCAGGTAAGTACCGGTACTGTACTGTACTGTACTGTACTGATCCCTGGGGTGGGGGTGGTTTAACACACACCCCACCCCAGGGATCACCCTACCTCCCCACCCAGGGATCGCCTACCTTGAGCTCTTGGCGGTGGCGGTCCAGCGGCTTCAGCGCTGGCTGTGGCTGCCGGCTTCAGCACGCTACTAGGCCTTCTGGGGAACTTCTGGAAGTTCCCTGGAAGGCCTAGTAGCGTGCTGAAGCCGGCAGCCACAGCCAGCGCTGAAGCCGCTGGACCGCCACCGCCAAGAGCTCAAGGTAGGCGATCCCTGGGTGGGGAGGTAGGGTGATCCCTGGGGTGGGGTGTGTGTTAAACCACCCCCACCCCAGGGATCAGTACAGTACAGTACAGTACAGTACCGGTACTTACCTGCTGCTGGTGCTGGCTCTGGGTCATGGAAGGAGCACTCCCATGAGGAGAAGATGCGGTAGGGGAAGGAGGTGGACGCTGTCACAACTTCCATTGTGAACGGGGTTTTGTTGCGACAATACTTGTGAATGACAGGGCTGGATTGAGCCCTGTCATTCGCGAGTATTGTCATGGCAGAACCCCATTCTTACCAGAAGTTGTGATGGNTGGGTGGGGGGGTGTCCCCCCTTCCACCCGCACAGTCTGGGAGGGGAGGGGGGAGGTTTTTGGTTTTTTCCATTGATTTCAATGGGGACACAGTTCCCCATTGAAATCAATGTAAAAGATCCGGTACCGGTAAACCAGTATTAATCCGGTAAGCCGGTTTTTTTAAATCCAGGCACCGGTAAAACCGGTACCCAGTATTTGCCCTAATGTCCTACCTGAAACATAACCTCCTGAAATATGGAGTAGGCCACGATCCAGTTGGACCAGTTCTGATTTGCCATAGGGCACTGAAAATGTTCTTTGTTCTTTTTTGTCTTCAGTCAGTGGGGTCACTGAAGAGCAATATCTATGTACTCTCCCCTCCAAATTTTTTCCCTGGTGACCTGGAGCAGATGTTTGCCAATGGGGGCCAATACATCTGAATAACCACCCCTTTGGTGTCTGTCTTGCCCCAGCTCCTACTCTTGCACCCATGCCCACTGAAGGGGCATTCCAGACCTGAATTGCATGGGTTACTTGGTTGCCCACCCCACAACCCTGGCTAGCTGTAGGTTGGGTGTTCCTAGCGCCCCACTGCACCACCTTTACTCTAGGACCGTCAACGCCTTTATTTGTCTGTGGCACCCACACCCCATTCCACTAGAGGTACTGTGCCTTTTTACCTGCTGTGCCGGCATGATGGCAGCACCATTCATGTCTGACTTGTACACCCAGTGTTTGCCCTGAGGCAGGAGCAGGATAAACAGCACTTACTGGCTGGGCCAACATGGCAGCTGGGCATATGTACTGACATGTCCTGCCCCTGACCTGCACATTTTCTAATGTGTTCACTGGGTCAACCCTGGGGGGCTGCCCTGGCCTCAATTCCTGTGTCCTGTGACAGTGCTGACTGGCTGCTGGGGTCAGTGAATGGCAGAAAGGGTTGCGGGCATCCCGAGCCATGCTCTGGAGCTCATGCTCCAACACCGTGAGCAGATGGAGCACTTAATCAACCCTTGGGTCTGGTGGATTTTGTGGGGGGGAGGCACTTCATCTCTGAAACGAGAGGGAGGGGATGTCCTTCACCTGTTTCCTCCTAGGTGAAATCTCCGATGGCCCCAACTTTCAGGGGACCTGCCTCAGGCCCACCAGTAGTATGCCTTGCCCCTGACTGTAGGCCTTGGCAGCTGGGAGAACCTACTGCCCTGCTCCAACTGGCTGCCATCTGCCTCATCAAGGCCTCGCAGCCAGCCAACCTTTCCGGCATGCAGATCACATCACTGCTTTGCTAAGCCTGTAAGGGTTGGGTTCTGTGGGACCTGTGTGGACTGAAAGTTATAGTTAAATCTGAGAGTAGTCCTTACCCCCGTCTGTGGATTTTGTGAATTCAATCCAGGCTTGGGAACTTAATTGAGGTACAGGCCCTGGCAGAGGATAACCAGTTCACAAAGCGTTGTGTCAAATGGACGGATGGTTCCTTTATGAAAGTGGTGGATCTGTTGCATAAAAGAAGAAGTGATACATCTTAATGGTGAAACTGTCTGCCTCTTCTCCTGTTCCTGCAGGTGGAACTCTTAAGAGGCTGGTTAGTGTATTAGAGAGTTCTCTGAATATTGATTGATTGATTGATTGATTGATTGCAAAATTTATAACCCACTCTTCCTGCCACAGGCAGCTCAGAGCGGGTTATAAATATGAGGGTTGGGGATCTCTATAGGGTGCCTCCCATAAAGGAGGAGGACTGGATTGCCCATTTCTTGTCTATATTTGGGACCTCCTGGGGGCATTCAAACTACCTCTCGGACATGTCATTTGTTAGAAAGTGGATGGGTAATTTTGGAATAAGCCCCCATGCCAATAATTACAGAGGACAAGGTAAACTCCTATATCATGGCCCTGAAGCCAGGTAAGGCCCCAATCACTGATTTCATGCCACCTGAGTTAATTGGGATTTTGTTTCATGGTGGGCCCCAGTTCTGGGTAAGCTATTCAATCTATACAGTCTAGGCAAACTGTTACCTCTCCACTGGAACTTGGCTATAACAGTCCCCATATTTAAGGGTGGGAGTAAAACAGACCCTGCCTGTTACAGACCAATTAGTCTGTTACCCATAGCTGGAAAATATTATTCTCGTTTTCTCCTTGAAGAATGGGAAACATGGGTTTCTGACCGCCAACTCCTTATTGAAGAACAGGTGGGTTTTTGTCAAGGTCGATCAATAATGGACAACTGTTTTACCTTGATGCACCTTATTGATAAATATGTAGCTATCAGAAGTAGAAACCTGTATGTGGCATTTATTGATTTTTCAAAGGCCTTTGATACTGTTGGTAGAGACAATTTATGGGCCAAATTAATAAGAATGGGCATTAATCACCACCTGCTTGAAATGATTATCTGCCTACATACTGATACAAAAGCAGTTGTAAGATTAGATAATATGGGAAATCATTCTAGGCCTTTTCCAATTATATCAGGGGTGAGGCAGGGATGTCTGCTGGCCCCTTTGCTTTTCTGTCTTTTCATAAATGATCTAGCTATGTTGATAAATAAAGTTGAGTGTACACCGCCCAAGATTGGAAATAGACCCATAGGTATTCTGATGTATGCAGATGATGTCCTCCTGATGTCACAGACCCATCAAGGTCTCCAACATTGTTTGGTTCACTTACATCAGTACTGTATGGGGAATGATATGATTGTGAATACAAAAAAGTCTCACTTTATCTGTTTTGGCGATGGGAGGTCTCAAGGCAATTAGGCCCTAGATGCAGAGGGCGTTCTCCATGGCTGCGCCACGGCTGTGGAACTCCCTCCCGTCAGAGATCCGCTTGACTGCCAGCCTCCCCTCTTTCCGCAGACAATGTAAGACCTGGCTGTTCCGTCAGACCTTTCCCGAGGGAGATGGGGTGGGTGGGTTGGGTTAGGGTAGGGGGGATGGGGTTTTATATTGGTTTTTAAAATTGTAATTATTATTATTTATTATAATGTTTTTAAATGTTTTTTAAATGTTGTGAGCCGGCAGGAGGGGGCGGCATATAAATAAATAAATAAACTCCCTCAGGTCTCCAAGTATGTCTATTTGGGTATTATTTGCTTTTCGGCGTCCGGTTCCTGGGTCTTCCCACAAGAAATCTGTGATTGGAAGAGCTAATAGTACAGTAGCTGGGATTTTAGGACTTGATAGAGCGCACATTTGAGTTATTAGTAGATATATTTGCAAGGTTTATAAAGCAAAAGTCCCTCCACAGGTTCTGTACTGGTCTGAGATTTGTTTTCCCTGCCATCAGTGTGGGACAGAGATTGTTCAAAACAAATTTATTTTGCTCCCTGGTATGCAAAATTTCAAACACAATTTTTGCTTGAACCCTATCTCATATAATTACCTTCCTTTCAATTACAAAGATCAATGACTCTGGCCTGGTTCCAGCTCTTTGATTCAGCTGTTCAGACTTAGTTCAGAGGTATATATGAAGGGGTGGCATATCAGGGATAGGCATATCTGTAGTTATGCCAGTAGTTATGTTGGGTGCTGAAACAGGTTTGTACCTGCTATCTGTTCTGGCTGTAATGAAACCATCTGTTGCTGGACCGAGATTTGGATCCTGCTAGACTACCAGCCAATATTGGGTTGAGCAGGTAAATCATGAAGGGAGTAAGAAATACTGATGGTGGCGTGAGGTTGTAAAGGTGCTTTGTAGACTAGGTTTCTCTCCTGGTTTTTGTATTACGTTTAATAGACAAGTTTTTGCGTGACATTAAGCAGAGGCTTTTGGATGTGGTTGTACAGGAGGAACTGGCTAAAGTTGCCAATACCAAGATTGCTCCCTGGTATGCAAAATTTCAAACACAATTTTGCTTGAACCCTATCATACAATTACCTTCCTTTCAATTCAAGCTGCCTCAAGTCATTCTCGAATGAGAGAGTGCGGGATATAAATTAAAAATGAAATGAAAATGAAATGAAATTACAAAGATCAATGACTCTGGCCTGGTTCCAGCTCTTTGATTCAGCTGTTCAGAGGTATATATGAAGGGGTGGCATTTGACGACAGATTACGTTCTTGTCTTTTAGGGGAAGTGGAGTCACTAGATCATGTATTGTTTTCTTGCTCACATTTGGAGGGGTTAAGAAACTGCTGGATAACTCCACTTTGGAGTGGGGGGGGGGGAGTGTACTCCTCTCAGGCACAAATAATTACTTTTCTATTGGCCTCACATGATCCTTTTGTTATGAAGGCTGTTTCTCTTTGTTTGCTCTTCGTCTTAAGAAAAGCTTGTTATGAATGATATGTATTGTATTTTATTTACATTTGTAATAATTGTACTTTTCTGTTTTAAAATGGTGAATAACCACAATAAATTTGGTTTGGTTTGTCTTATGTGAAACATCAGACCTCATGGGTCAAATTACATGTTCTGTTAAATGTGTATAATTCCACAGACTTGAGTGAAGTTCTTTCTGGTTAACTGAAAAATTGGCCCTAAAAATCTTTTTTTTCCCCCAGCATCATCATTTAATGAAAGGCAGGCTATAATATCTCTAGATTAAGAGTAAGACTCAATTTTTCTCACTCTTATTTAAGGTGCAGCAAAGGTTTTAAGAAGTAACTACCCAGGCAGTAACGTCTGCTTGTACATGTGAATAGAGGAGGTGATTATCCTCCCAACCTTTCGTAGGAATTGTAAGACCTGACTGTTCCGTCAGGCATTTGGCAAGGGAGAAGGGTGATGAGTGGGATGGGGGGGGGGGGCCTTCCGTATTTGTGTTTTTATTATTGTTATTCTATTGGGGGATATATTTTAATTGTTTTATTGTATTGTATTTTATATTTA
The DNA here is from genome assembly GCA_003113815.1 of Sphenodon punctatus. NCBI lineage: Eukaryota > Metazoa > Chordata > Lepidosauria > Sphenodontia > Sphenodontidae > Sphenodon > Sphenodon punctatus. The sequence continues at coordinate 676,802 of QEPC01010659.1, forward strand.
TATTTATTATTGTTGTTAGCCACCCCGGGATACAAATCTGTATGTATAAATAAATAAATAAATAAATATTGTTGGAATGTGAAGACTGCTTTTCTAAATAGCATTCCAGACTATTATGAAAGTGTTGTTTGTAAAAAAAACAAGGAAGATGAGGATGTAAATGTTAGCAGAATAACAGATCTGATTTAGCTGTTGCTGAACCTTTCCTTGGTAGGCTAGGCTGTCTGTTCTATTCTCTAAGCCGCATCACACACTTGCCAAATTGACATGCATGTTCATAATTTTCTAAACAAAGTAAACAGCTTGATGAAAAATAGTGTGTGCTGTTGCAAACCTGAATCCAGTGTTTGACTGTACTTGTGCTTTTATATGACAGGAGACAATGAGTCATCATAACGAAGGCTGAGGACGGATAAGCTAATAAGTGCTTATGTTTTATAGCTAATAATAACTTCTTAAAAACTTTTTTCTTTGAGAAAGCAGAACTGCCTAATTCACACAATAGCAACACTTCTGAATACAAAACATATATGAAAAGGTAGATTTACTCAATATCTAAGGAATGCTGGCATCCTTGCTTTCTATAATAGTTTTTGGCAGGCAGAGTTCAGCAAACCAAGTACTAGAGCCATGGGAAATAACTGTTTAGTTGGTGGTGACACTAGATTTGGGAATGACACTTAACCTCTCTATGTTTGTGTCCTCGTGTTTTAAATAGTTATAATACTTGCCTGCCTCGGAGACATTGGTAACCTGGGTACAGCACTTTGAGGATGTAGTTGAACTTGTAGAGCATAAAAGAAATTCTAAGAGCTTGTTTAGAACTTTCCTGTAATGTGCTGCAATATTTATTTTATTTTATTTAAAACATTTTAACCCCGCCCCTCCTGCCACTGGCAGACCATGGCGGCTAAAAAATTATCCATAAAAATACAATAAAATATATAAAACATTAAAGACTAAAAACAACGATAAAAATGAGGAGAAAAAAACCCAAGGTCTATAAGAGAGTACAGGGCCACCATGTGACACAAAGTTTTTAATCAGTGATTTATTTATCACTCTTTTATTGATTAGTGCATAATAAACTGCCACCAAGTGTCTTACAAATAGCTCCCCCTTTCTTTGAGCCTAGAATAGGTGAGCCTTTTGTCTGTGGAAGCCACAAGCCAGAGACTTCCTTTCCTTCTTTGTTGTGTGAGCTCCTGACTTGGCTTTTATAAAGACCTCTCTGATTAAGCCGGTCAATCCCAGGGTTAGGTATAATGTGCTGTCTGATCATGGGCTTGTTACTGCTAATGTTTTTTTGAGCAGGGTGCTACCATGGCTTTAGTACTGTAGCTGCATCTACGTGGCCTGCCCTTTGCAAATGCATGTTTCTAATGATTTTATCCAATTGTAGTATTGGGGTCATTGATCTTGGTGGGAGTTTTGCCACTTACTTCCCACAGCATCCATAATAAATGCTTTGAAAATCCTGATTCCCACTCCTCCCCCAACCATAAGTAGGAGTAAAGCTATAGAAAGAAAATGAGTGGTCCTGTATGTAGGACACCTAAGCTAAAGCATCTCTACTGAGTCTCTGTATAAAGCTTCATATAATTTCAAAGACCAGCATCAAAGGAGAGAACAAATAAGAGATACTTGTCCTTGTCTGACTTGAATTAGCTGTATTTTAACATAGTTTATGGTAGTAATCTGAATGACTGAAGTGCAGGCTTAACTGTCACTGACACTGGTTATAGAAAACTGCTGGTTCTACTGCTAAGCTCGGTCAAGTTTTAGTCCACATTTTTTGGGGCAAGGGACCAGCCCTAACTACTCTGCTGCCTTGGACAAAAAGATCCTGCCACACTTGCTCTCCCCATCACTCCATCCACATGCACCTGACATGCACCATAAGGATGTGCGAACAGATTGCAGTTCAGGTTCGGTCGTTCGGTTGGGTTGTTCAGTTCGGTCGCTGAGTTTGGGTTCGATAATTCAGTTCAGTTGTGTTCGTTTCGGTTCGGGCATTCGGAAAAAAGTATCACGAGATCCGGTGATAGCATCAGAAACCGGAAATGCAAGTGCGTGCGGAGCTGTGTGGCGAGACAGTGTGTGTTTGGCTGTCTGCCTGTTCGGTTCGTGTGTTTTGGCTGTGTTTGGTTTGGCTGTGTTGTTTTGGCTGGTTGGTGAGTGTTGGTGGGTGGCTGTTGTTGGTCTGTTGGATTGTGTGTTTAAAAAAATAAAAAATAAAAATGAAGAAGACTGTTGTCTTAATTAAATACCTGGGGGACAACGTGGTGCTCCCGGAGCCGGTGGTGGTGGAGGAGGAAGAGGTCGCTGCCCCAGCCCCTGGACCTTCGGTAGTGGTGGCCGGCTCCTCCGATGAGGAGCAAGCAGCGGGCGCAGGAGGTGCTGCCAGGTTTGTAAACTCTTTTTTTACTTTGAGGACAAGAAAGGCTCTATCCATTAGAGTGAACTCACTGGTGTGCAGGTGGGTGCATGGGTGGTGGGCATCAGTCAGGCACAAACAGTGGGCATCAGCGGGTAGCAGTGGATGTCTGCCACAGAGAGAGAGAGGGTACTGTAGTGTGTGTGGGGGGGGCTCTTCCAGCAGTCAGGCATGAGCAGCACCCTCACCCTAGCACCCCAGGAAGGGCAGGATTTGCATGTGCCAGCCAGGGTCTCTCCATTGCTATCCCTTCCTAGCAGCACCCTAAGGAGGGCAGGATTTGCACGTCCCAGCCAGGGTCTTTCTAGTTGCCATCCCTAGCTCCCCAAAGAGGGCAGGATTTGCACGTGCCAGCTAGGGTCTCTCCATTTGCCATCCCTAACATCCCCTAGCACCCCAAGGAGGACAGGATTTGCATGTGCCAGCCAGGGTCACCATCTCCTGTTGCCATCCATAGCACCCCAAGGAGGGAGGACTAGAGGCATCATCATAAATGCATGATATTACTGAGGTGTTGTTTATGTGCTCCTGTTTCAGAGAGGAATCAGATGCTGGTGCCACACCGCACAGGACAACGAGATGGAGGTCGCCAATGCCACCCCCAGACAGTCAGCGGACAAGATCCGATGTCTGGTGGTTTTATGAGAAGAGTGGCGGAATCGCCATCTGCAAGGTAAGGCACGGGGGCTGGAACAACAGGGAATGGATTGCCGTATGACCGGTTAAGAATGGAAATCCCCTGCAGAGAGAGATTGGACACCTAGTCCACCCACTTGTGGAGACAGGATGCAGGTAGGGCTTGACAGACCATTGGTCTGACACAGTATGACACTTCTTATGTTCCTATTTTTTTGTGCTCTTTAGATCTGCGGCAGAAAATCCTGGAGGCAGAGAAAGGGAAAAACATTGGGGCTGATCACCCATATTGAAAGACTCACTGGCTGGACGGTGAGGTGGCAGGAGGACTCTGGTGTGGCCGTGGAGCTGGAGCATCAGCTCCAGAAGGTGGGGGGAAGACAACCTGAAAGCGACGCCATCAAAGCCCTTCCCCCTCCTCCAGCCCTGATGTGGAGTCCCCCAGGCCCCGGGAATCTGCAGCGGAAAAGGCCTTTCGGGCTGAAGTGGAGAGGCCTGGCCGCGAGATGATGACGGGTGTGGCCGCCAGATGATGACGAGTGTACGCACCATGGAGAACCACCTGGTGGAAAAGTTCCAGGCTCTCAAGGTGGAGAAAAAGCAGGTGGAGGCGTACTCCCAGTACGTCTCTGCCGAGATGGATAGGCTGGAATTCTACCACCAAGCGGTCTCCAGGTGGCATCAAGACATGGAAGGGACCATGGAGTTCGCCTTGGCCCACGGCTATGAAATGGCAGAGCACAGGGTGGCCGCTCCTCAGTCCTGTGCTGCCGTCCCACCACCTTTTTCCTTTTTCCCAAGTTCCGGGGGACAGGTCCAAAGACTAATAGTAGTACCCCTTAAGTTTCCTTTCAATGTTTGGTTTTGGTTTTATAATGTTGTTGTGTTGTTGTTGTTTAAATAGTTTTAATAAAAGTTGTTGTATTTGTTGTTACGAGCTTCGTTTGTCCTGTCCAATCTTTTATCCCTATGTGCTAATGTTCTGGCTGGCAGGTGGCAGAATCTCATACAGCTTGTTGATCCCTGCCAGCAACATCTGGCTGGCTCCACATGTAGTGTGTATATATAAGGTATTAACCCAAAGCTGTGCCAGGCAGCAGCAGGGTCTCAACTTGCAGATAGCCCCCAGGAGTGGCAGGGCTTGTGTCTGTGTGGGTGTGCCAGAGAGAAAAAGAGACAGGTTCCTTGGCAGCGACCAGCAGGCGGTGGGAGCTGGTGGTCGGAGGGGCTTTTATTTCCAGCAGCTTCAGCAGGCATCTGCAGGTGGGTGCAGAGGAGTAGGCTGTTGGGGTGGGGAGCAGGCTGGCGTGCAAGCACCAGGCTTCTGGATGCAGTGGAATGGAATGCATCCCCCAGTGACTGGAATGATGGTCCCAGAATCTCGTTGATGGTTCCTGGGATCGGCGGGCAATACTGATTCAGGTACAGTGGAATGACAGCCTATGTGAGTTTAATGATAATTATGTCCCTATAATTAGTGCATGGTTGGGCACACTTCATTCAGTCAGCTGGTACAGGAACGCGCACAGGCAGACAGGCACATATAATACATTGTGTTATATGATATATTCCATCTCATTCTTGTACAGAACCCTTGGCACAGACAGCATATAGGCATGGGGGCCATTGACAGCAGCAGACATTGGTTGCCAGGGTGCAGAACCCTTGGCACAGACCGCATATTAGGGATGGGCGAACCCCGAGGGGTTTGGGGCCCCCGAAAGCATTCAAGGGTTCGACTTAAACCTGTTCGGGGGGGTCAAACCCCTTTGGGTGCTGGGCGGGGGACCCGTTTTTTCCTCCCCTCTCCAGGCTGCGCAGGTGGAAGGGGTGCCGGGGCTTACCTCCCCCACCATCCTGCACAGCCTCAAAACATTTTTTTTTTAATGCTTCAGGCCTAGGCCTTCCAGGTCATGTGACCAGTCACATGACCCAGAAGGCCTAGGCATGAAGCGCTCTGGAGTACCGTGGGACCTGCTACCGCTGCCGGACCAAGGGCCGGAGCCCCAGCACCAACAGGTAGGATGATCCCTGGGGTGGGGTGCGGGGGGGTGTTCAAAATTGTTTCCCTGCGGGCAGCGCAGGGTGTGGGGGGAGGTGAGCCCTGGCAACCCTTCCACCCATGCAGACTGTAGGGGGGAGGGGAAAACGGGTTCCCCCCCATCCCCCGCCCACCACCCGAGCAAGTTCAGAACCCAAACTTTGTTCAACCGGTTCAGGCGGGGGACAGTTTGGATTTGGGGGGTTCACGAATGGACTGAACACCCCAAGTTCGGGCTGAACCCCGAACCAGGTTCGCCCATTCCTACCGCATATAGGCCTGGAATGGGGGGCCATTGGCACTAGCATCACTGGCACTACCATTGGTTGCCAGGGTACAGAACCCTTGACACAGATGGCATATAGGCCTGGGGTCCATTGGCACTAGCAGCAGCAGACATTGGTTGCCAGGGTACAGAACCCTTGGCACAGACAGCACATAGGTCTGGGGGGCATTGGCAGCAGCAGACATTGGTTACCATGGTACAGAACCCTTGACACAGACAGCATATAGGCTTGGGGGCCGTTGGCACCAGCATCACCAGACACTGGTTGCCAGGGTAAAAAACCCTTGGCACGGACAGCATATAGGCCTGGGGGCCATTGGCACTAGCATCACCAGACATTGGTTGCCAGGGTACAGAACCCTTGGCACAGACAGCATATAGGCCTGGGGGCCATTGGCACCAGCAGAAGCAGACATTGGTTGCCGGGGCAGGCAGGCAGGCAGATTGAGGCAGGGTTAGAGCTTTGCAACCTGGGTGGGTGGGCAGGCAGGGTGGCATGAGAGGCAGTAGGGACGGCAGGCTGGGACATTGGCAGCAGGGCACTCAGGCTAGCAAAGACTGTGCAGCGTGAGACAGCGAGAGCCAGTCAGCATCACATAGGCGGGCCGAGATCGTGTAGCCATAGGATGGCTGGGAGGCTTACAGTTTGTTTCCCAATGCCACCCTGCATCATGAGGTCAGTCGGATAAGGCAGCTGAGGCCATCCAGTATGAGAGAGAGAGGGAGGCAGGGCGGGTGCCAGGCATTAGGAGGGAGGGACAGCACCTCAGCAGCAGTAGCCCTAGCCCAGATTGAGGAGGAGGAGGAGCCCCATCCCAAGACTTCCCCTGGCATGGGATGGCGTGTGCCACTGCACCATCACTCCTTGTCCAGGGGAAGCTCAGGGAATCCCAGCAGCAGAAGGTTGTCCTTCAAGAAGAGCAACTGCTCCACCAACTTGGCCCCCGGTCTCAGGCGGTGCGGGGAGCAAATGTCCCCCACCGCAGAGAACACACGCTCACTGGGGACACTGGTTGGTGGGCAGGACAGGATACCCTTGGCCACTTTCGACAGAGCCGGCCACACGTTGACCTTGCTGGCCCAGTAGACCAAGGGATTGCTGCTGGGATCAATGCATGGCTCTCCTGCAGATAGGTCTCCACTGCTACTGAGGCACCATCATACCCCCTCTGGTAGCTCTGGGTGGGCACCACCTGCCCCACTGCCCTCAGCCACGCTGCTTGCTCTTTTGTGCTGGGCCCCATGCTCCCCAGAGTGGCCTGCACACAGGAGGAGCTGCTGGCAATAGGGGTCCTGCTGCTGGTGCTGCTGCTACAGCTAGGGCTGGGAGCAGGGCCCCAATTCTTCCGCAAATTTTTTCCCCAAATTCTACGACCCGAAGTTGAAAATTCTGCAACCCAAAATTGAAAATTCTGCGCCCAATAAAGTTACAAAACAAGTCTAGTAAAATTAAAAATGAGTTCTTTATTTATTTGCAGTACTGACATGCTTATAAACAAAACAAAACATTTATTTACATATTTGCAATAACACATTTTACAGTCCAGCAAGTTAAAAGACATTTATTTATTTGCATTAAAACACATGAAAACCGATCCCCTGAGATTGTCTTCCCCAAAGCCTCTGCATTTGTCCGTACATATACGGTTATGAGTGCTGAAACTGTGCTCAGCATCTGCAGAAGTTGTTACAGAGTTTATAGAAGCTAGTGCCACTTCTGCCAGCTTGGGCACTCTGTCCCATGTGCTTTTCCAGAAATTGTCCAAGTCCTTTTTCCCTGAAGGATCTTGTCAGTATCTATCCACGTAATTTGGAGCGAGGATATTAATGTAAAGTTGAAACTGGTCCGATGGAACAGAGTTCCATCCAGGGATCTCAGCGAAGTCTTCCATCCTGGATGATAAAAAGATGACTTTGGTAGGATCAAGAATTCTTACAGCTTTCAAAAAGGTGTAGCCTGGTTGTCCATCAGTTGACATGTACTTGTCCAACTTCTCTGCTGCTCCCACAAAGGCTGCCTTAAATTTGGTCATTATCTCAGGTCAAAACGACAGTGGAACATTCTTCGTCTTCCGCGTCCAGCAGATTCCCACAGCTTTCTTATGTAAGCTGTGCATGTGTCTGCAGCTGTATTTGCAGAGCTTCCAAAGTGTCCACCACCTCCGTAGCAACTGGTACTTGCGACTGGAACCTGTCAAGCAGAGCACACGGGTGATGTTTTTTTAGCCAGAAATGTGAGCTCAAACTTCAAACGCACACACTCTGTGTCATCAAACAGCAGTTTCTGTGGAGGGAAAAGTACAACACAGTTATTACAATCATATTTTGAAGGAGCAAAGGGACAGCAAGTTACTGTCCAGATAATTTAATTTTCCATGCAGAACTATAAAACTATAATTTTTTACTTTTACATTAAAAGTTTTAATTTCCCCCTTCTTTAATTTCTACTCGTGTTGTATTTATCATATCAACACTTACTGAAAGAGTTTCCAATGTTTTGTAGGGATGTGCGAACAGGTTGCGGTTCGGATGTTTGGTTGGGTTCGGTTCTTGCATTCGGCTTGGGAGTTCGGTTCGGTCGTCAGGTTCAGGTTCTGCCATTCGGTTCGGTCATGTTTGGTTCAGTATTCGGAAAAGTATTGCGAGAGCGTGTGATCGCGCCGGAAACAGGAAATTCAGGTGCGTGCTGAGCTGTGTGGCGAGTGAGTGTGTGTTTGGCTGGGTGACTGTTCGGTTTGTGTGTTTTGGCTGAGTTTGGGTGTGCTGCTGCTGTTGTGGTTGGTGAGTGTTGGTGTGTGTTGTGGGTGACTGACTGTGTTTTGGCTGTGTGTGTGTGATTTAAAAAAAAAATGAAGAAAGCTGCGGTGCTTATTACCTGGCTGGGGGTCAACTTGCGGCTGGAAGAGGAGGAGGAAGAGGTTGCTGCCCATACTACACCTCTGGTGGTGGTGCCCGGCTCCTCAGAGAAGGAGCAAGTGGAGCAAGCAGCGACCTCAGGAGGTGCTGGCAGGTTTGTAAACTTTTTTTTACTTCCCTACGCACCCCCAAAAAATGGCAGGATTTCCACGTGCCAGCCACTGCCAGGGGATTTCTAGTTGCAATCCCTAACATCCCCTAGCACCCCTGGAAGGGCAGGATTGGAACTTGCCAGCCAGGCAGGGCCCCCTAGCACTAGCAGCATCCCCTAGCACTCTGTATGCCACAGAGAGAGAGGGGAGGGTACAGTAGTGTGGGGGGCTCTGGCACAAGCAGCACCCCCACCCAAACATGTGCCAGGCTAGCAAGCAAGGCTATCCAGGGACTCTTCAGTTGCCATCCCATTCCCTACGCACCCCCAAATAACGGCAGGATTTGAACGTGCCAGCCAGGGCGTTTCTAGTTGCAATCCCTAGAACCCAAGGAGGGAGGACTAGAGGCATCATCTTAAATGCATGACACTTAGGTGTTGTTTATGTGTTCCTGTTTCAGAGAGGATTCGGATGCCGGCCCCAGCACTGGTGCCAGGCCATAGAGGACACGCAGGCGGAGGTCGGCAGTGCCACACCCAGACATTGGACGGACCAGGTCCAATGTCTGGAATTTTTATGATAAGGAGGACGGGTTCGCCGTCTGCAAGGCAAGGCATGGGGGCTGGAACAACAGGGTATGCATGCATGCATTGCCCTCTATGACCTGTTATGAATGGAATTCCCCTGAAGAGAGAGATTGGTGCGCACCCACTTGTGGAGACAGAATGCAGGCAGGGCTTGACACAGACCATTGGTCTGACACAGTATGGCACTTCTTATGTTCCTATCTTTGTTTTTATGCTCTTTAGA
>QEPC01010659.1:702159-718278 GCA_003113815.1 Sphenodon punctatus
CCCCTCCTGCCACTGTCCAATGCCAACTCTGGGTCCTCCCACCAGTGCGCCATCACCACCAGGTAAGCATGTTGGACATTCCTGGAGGACAGCAGGTCAGTTGTAAAATGGACAGTGGCACCCCCAGTCCCTGCCAGTGCCAGCTGCTCCTTCACCCTCTCCTTCAATGCCCTGTACAGGCCTGGCACCACTGTACGGCTGAGGGTGGTGCAGCATGGCATCTTAAATTGGGGGGCCAGGAACCCCGTCAGCCGCTTAAACCCTGTGTCCCCAACACTGGATAAGGGCTGGCCATCAACAGCGATCATCTTGCCCAACAGGCACGTGACTTTCTCTTGAAAGCCACGCTGCCCTCCAGCTGCCGATGGCCTTGGAAGCTGCCCCCACCCCAGCTCCTCCATTGTGGGCTGACGCTGCTGCTGCTTCTGCTCCTGCTGCTCCCCCCTAGCAGAAATACTGCTCCTGCTGCTAGAGGCAGCTGCTGCAGTGAGACGATTGCCTGATGGAGAACGAGTGGCCGCATGGATTGGGAACCCACTTGCGTCCACTGACCCAGCCTGCCCGCTTAGCAGAGCGGCACTGTAGCATGTTTTTAGATGCCTGGACATGGCGGATGTTCATAGGTTGGTGAGTACCTGCCCTCGCTTCACCACCTTGCTGCACAAAGTGCACCACACCTCCCAGGGATCATCCTCCTGCACCACCTTAAAATGCTCCCAGACCCATGATTTTTTAGCCTCTCCTGCCTTCTGGCCCACACCAGGTGATGCACTCCTGGGAGGGGCAGGACATGGTGGCACTGGTGACACAGCTCATTGAGGGACAGCCATCACCTCAGCAGCACCAGATACAAAGACCTCCTCCACAGAAATCTCTGTATCGCTGTCCCCATCTACAAACAGAGTGATGGAGGCTGTTGGACTTGCCATGCTGCTCCCACTCTGAGCAGCAGTCTCCCCCTACCCCCTATAGCTGCTGTTGCGGCTGCTTCCCGGGGATCGGGTCCTGCCTCTAACCGGGCTCTCAACAATGGGGGAGTCGGGACAATGCTGCCCCCTGCGGAGATTCTTCATCCCCTGAATCACCTGCTGCCGCAGATGACACAGCCACCACAGCCTCTTCTACTGCCAGGGGGTGACGCCCAACTCCCTGGCCCTTAGTACTGGGAGAGTGAGACCCAACATCACCACCAGGCCTTCGCAACTTGGGGCGTGGGGATGTGCTTGGGCTGCTGCTTCTGCCCACTGCTGGCACTCTGATGTCACGGCCCCTGCCACGTGCCTCATTGGCTGCCTTACAGGCAGAAGAGCAGCCTCACCCTCTCATCCTTCCCTTCTCCATTTCTACAAACCACACACAATTAATTATATTAATTATTAAATATATTTAATAAATAAATAAATATATTTTTATTTTATTTTTTACAATTTTAATCAAATATTATATGTATCTGTCTATACTACACTAAATTTAGCTGCTATTTAACTATCTAATAACTATTATAAAACCTATGGAACTGAATAATGGAATATAAAAAACACACACTAAAACTAGATCACTATATCTCTCTAAGCTAACAACTGTAATAGCTAACTATAATCCTACCTAACAACTACTATCTATCTATCTATCTATCTATCTACAATATTACACAGGGATGGGGGAGGGGGGACACAGACAGCTCAAAACAACACAGGGAGGGGTACAGAAACTGAAACAAAACCTAAATCAATCTAATCCTACACTCATAAATCAAAAGCCAGGAGAAGGGAATGAGGGATGGAATATGGAGGGAGAGGGAAAGGAATGGATTCAATGGAGGGTAGGGAGATAGAACACAGGGAGTCATATAAAACGCTAAATCTATCAAATATAATCTAACTAAATGATAATAGGGAGGTAAATCTGTTGGATGGGTGAAATGGGAGGAGGATTGGGAATGGATGAGGGAAGCAAACAGCTGGGAGTCAGGGAGCCTTCTGAAAACGCTGCTGAAATTATCAGTGACTGGCTCAGAAGGTGCTGGAAGGGGGGCATGGCAAAGAGTTTTGTTACTTGCTGCTCCCGCCTTACCGCAAGGCCCGATTGGCTCTGTGCAGCCTTGCCCCAGGCCAATCGCAGTCTGTGAAGCCAGTGTTCAGTCAAAAAGGAAAGGTGATTGGGTAGGCTGGTGGCTACTCCAAGCCTCTCCACCCCCTGGTACCAGGAAGTCTGCTCCACAGCTGCCTCCCCCTCCCTGGGCCTTCAGTCACATTTTCCCCGCCTGAACTAAACCGAACGTGTCCGAACTGTTCAGTCATTTCGACGTTCAGATCTAGTTCGGTTCGGTCAGTTCGGGTTCAGTGGTCCGAACAGGCCGAGTTCGGGCCAAACTCCGACCTTTCAAACCACGTTCGCGCATCCCTAATGTTTTGCATGGACCACTCGCATTTCCTTCTGAATGAAGTCCTTTTGTACTTTATGTGGTTGCTGTGATACACTGCAGCTCTGAAATAGGAACTCCATCTCGTGGCACAGGGATCAGGTGGCATTGTTGCTTTCCCTTCGGCAATGGACTCCCCCAGATGACGTAGATACCTCATCTTCTTTCCACTTGGCAGGGAAAACAATTTCCTGAATAATTTCATGTACTGGGTGGCTGATTCAAATGGATATTGAAATCTTCCAACAATCAGATGTGAGCAAGGCAGGTGATATGTGCGTAGTTTGTAAGCAGGCCCTGCAGCACTGCCTTAAATGCTTTCTTCATGTATGCTGCGCTGTCTGATATGAAAAAGAAAACGTTTTCAAAGTTGACAGCATACTCCGTTATTGTCTTCGTTAGTTCCTGAGCAACAACACTGTGTGATATGCCATTCAGAAATTTTGTGTCCAGGAGGTAGTGTCATGTATTTCCTATTATAAGCTATTATAAGCATATATTTTTGGCCATCTGTGTTCCAAATGTATTAACTTTGAGTTTCTATATGTTAACTTTCTGTTTTAATGTATTGGAATTGTGTTTTGAAGTACTGATCTCTAAAATCAACTTCTGTGATTAGAATGGCTCAGGCTGAAGTTTTTTCAGCTACATTCCATTAAGCTTTTTTTCCAAGCTTCCCAAATGAACTTTTGACTGTTGCCAAGGAAACAGTCAAATGGCAGGCCATAAAGAGGCCCCTATCTCTAGCCAGCCTAACCCTCCCTCTGGCCAACCTAGGTTTTCTCAGACTTAGGTGTCTGGAATGTTATCTTTAAGTGTCTAAATGACAGATAGTACTATTCATAAGATATCTCCAAGACTGAGAGGAGTATTCTGTTAGATTTTTCTAGCTAACATATCTATTTAATTAATAGATGAAACAACTTTAGGATCTGGTTATTCTCTCTATAATCTGACAATTATCTTTGATAATAATATAAGGTTTCTATTCATTTCAAACCTTGAAGGAAGCCTAACACTGATTGGTTTCTTTAAGAGAGCCAATTAGAATCCAGTGTATCTCCTTACTGACTGACGTGTAGCTGATGTCATCATGACACTGCTCAGGTAATGTGAGCCTGGCAGGCAGGCTGCTTTTTAAAAGGGAGACCAGAGAATTGATCCTTAGACTGAAAATTCACATGCTTGGATTTCTTTCTCACTTAACATCATGGCAGACTAAGGGAAGATCTGGAGAATGTAATGTATAATTCTTGATATCTTTGAGCCAATGAATTGTCCATATGTTAAGCATTTAGAAGCTTTTTCTTAAAATAGAAATGTTTTAAGATCATGTAACTTTGATTGGCTATCAATACCATTCTATGTAAGCTACTGATATTCTCTCTATATATTTTAATATATCCTAAAAGTCTCATGTCTCTTTATTCATAAATGTATTGTCATTTTACAATACTTTCTTTGCTAGCCTGGCCTCAAAGTAAAGTGTAGACTCATATTATACAATTTGGGAAAAAGTGCAGCCCAATCTAGTATGATTAATTCAGCTAAGGCCACAAAGCTCACTTTCCCTTTGTAATTTATGAGACCTCGCAAGACATGACAGTAGGGCTGGACACATCCTTCGCTGTTTTTTTCCAGGGGCGCTGCCAATATATTTAAGACAGAACGCTGTTCGGCATCACAAGTCTCATCAACAATGAGCACTACTTTCTTCCCTGCAATCTTTTTCATTTTAATTTCCTGCTTTTCACTTAAATAAATGTCAGGCAAGTATACTTTTCAGAACTGGTCAGCTCCAGGAATTGCGTCACTATTTTTAACGAAGCACTGTAGAAAGGCATGCACGGAGGGGTGATCTGCTTTCTCAATTGGAATATTAGCCTCCAGGCACATCTTTGTAAATTCCTGGGCAATTTGAGTTCTTGATTCCCGGGCATCGGTTAGGCGTTGGATTGATGTTGTCAGGGTCCTCTGCCTCTTCCGTTCATTTCCCTCTTCAAATGCCACCTTCCTCTTCAGATGAGACTTTGCTTTAAGGTGATCAACCACAGTAGATTTTCTGGTGTGATCCAGGACCACGTTGCAGAATGAGCAAAAAAGCTTCCCACCATCAGCATGCATATCCTTGGCGAACTCTGCAGCGCGCTCCTTGGCAGTAGTTTTCAAAGCTTTGTGTGCTGGGCTTTTGGTCAGATAGCGATCCATTTCCTTGTACCAATGAATAAAAAATCTGCTTATAATTTTTTCTGTGCACAAGTATTATTTCAAACAGCAGGCAACCCCTCCCCCCCAAAAAAACACACACATGGCAAAGTAGAGGACACAACAGGAAAGGACCCCCACCCCCAAAACACATGGCAAAGCAGAGGGCACAGAGGGAACCCCACCCAACACATGGCAACGCAGAGGGCACAACAGGACAGGACCCCCCACCCCCAAAACACATGGCAAAGCAGAGGGCACAGAGGGAACCCCCCCCAACACATGGCAACGCAGAGGGCACAACAGGACAGGACCCCCCACCCCCAAAACACATGGCAAAGCAGAGGGCACAGAGGGAACCCCCCCCAACACATGGCAATGCAGAGGGCACAACAGGACAGGCACCCACCTCCAAAACACATGGCAAATCTGAGGGCACAGCAGGATAGGCACCCACCCCCCAAAACACATGGCAAAGCAGAGGGCACAGCGGAACCCCCCCAAAACACATGGCAAAGTCAGCGCCCAAGGAGTGATCAGTTGGCAGCGGTCCTTGAAACATGTAACAAATTCATGGGCTGCTTTGAGGCATTGGAAGGAAGGGTTGCAGAGCTGGCGGAGGGGCATCGTGCTGCACTATCGAGGGAGAATGCCAGGGAGCAGAACCGAGGGGGAGAGTCCACGACTGCCGCAGAGGGGATAAAGGCCGGGCAGGGAGCTGGACCCAGTCGAATGGAGCCAGGTTTGTGTGAGCGTTGTATTCCCTGTCGGTGTGGTCTCAAGGAAGGAGAAGGGGGCACAGACCGGGGCACCCAGGTGACCCCCGTGGCTACATGAAGGCTCGGCTGGGTGGGGTCCTGGATACCTTGGCCCTCGCAGCATACGGGCGAGGGAGGGGACCAAGGGTGGAGTGGGGCTCCACAGGGTAGGAAGAAGGGCACGAGGTAGCGGGGAGGCAGGCTTCCGGGGGTTGTCAGGTGTGTCACCTGGTTAGCACCCAAGGGACCGCTGTGCATCCAGAGCTGGGGGCTTATGCAGCATTAAAGTGCCCCCGTCGGTGCACATTTAGTGCAGGTCATGCACGACAAGATTTGGAAGGGCAAATATGGAGATGTTTTTTCGCTCTTGAACACAGAGCCTGTCCCTGACCCTAACTCTTCGGAGAAGGAGAAGGAGCGCTTTAAACACCCCAAAGTGGACCGGAATTGGTCCAACTGGTGTGCGGCTTTCTCGCTATTTATTTATTTATTTATATTTATATGTCGCCCCCCATGCCTACCATCTCGGGGCGGCTTCCAACATAATATAAAAACAATTTTTAAACATAAAAAAAAAATCTACAATATAATAATTAAAACAAATTTAAAACACCCCCCTCAAAAATTAATCCACCCCCCCACCATCCCCTCCAAAGACCTGGGCGATGGGGGTCATGGTACAGGCTGCGCCAGAGAGAACGTCTGAGCTAATTAAATATCTGGACATCATACACAGGGCTTTTGACACCGGTAACCCAGGGGCGTGGCTCTGCTATGATGAGGGTTTTAGGAAGAGGGGTGCAATCACCCCAGGGCTCAGGTGGGATGTGTACGTGCAAGATTTGTGGCTTGAGTGTATGTCCAATGTGGCGGGAATGCACAGGACAGACAGTGGTCATGCATTGGTAAAAGGGGGGGTGACCCCGATGAATGACCCCTTTTGGTCCAGTGGGTGCTGGAATAACCAGAAACGGGGGACCTGCTGGGACTTTAATGGGTCTGGGGGTTGTGCCCGCTCCCCGTGCCATTTCCAGCATGCCTGTTCTCATTGCAGAGTGAACCATCCGGGGGTCCAGTGCATCAGGGTGCATTTCTCCCCAAGAGGCAGGCAGCAAGGGAAGCCAGGCGGGGGAACCCAGCCGCAAGGGAGGACCAAGGACCCCAACTCCAGTCAGCCATGAGGCATTGACCAGGGTGCTCAGGTATTGCCTTCTGGTCAAGGAGCTGGAGTATGTTGTGGCTGACTTTAGGGAAGGTTTTGTTATACCGGCGAGGGTAGGGCAGCAAAGGAACCAGGTAAAGAACCTTCAGTCGATTGGGGGCAGGGAAGACTTGGTGGCCGCCAAGCTTCAGAAGGAATTGCAGGAGGGTCGTATTGCGGGCCCTTTCGAGTCCCTTCCTTTCCCCGATTTGCATTTGTCACCCCTAGGAATAGTACCAAAGAAGCAGGAAGGGAAGTTTCACCTCATTCATCACTTATCTCAATCCAAAGGGCTGTCGGTGAATGATGTGATTCCCCACAAACTCTGCTCTGTTCGCTATGCATCATTGGATGCAGTGGTGGAAATGGCACAAGAGTGTGGGAAGGGGGCCTTAATGGTGAAATGCAATATTAAATCGGCCTTTCGCCTGCTTCCAGTGCATCCCAAGAGTTTTAAGCTGTTAGGGTTTCAGTTTCAGGGCCATTATTTTTACGATAAGGCAATGCCCATGGGGTATTCTATATCCTGTGCGGATTTCGAGCACTTTAGCTCCCTCCTGGAATGACTTGTCCGCCATAGAATGTGGTCACAATATATTTTGCATTATATCGATGATTTCCTCTTCCTGGGGAGGCCTACGTCCGAAGAGTGTGCACTTGCATTGGACGGCTTTCAGGAATTAGCTGCAGAGCTGGGGGTGCCTCTGGCACAGGAGAAGATGGTGGGCCCAACAACGGCCCTGACATTTTGGGGGAGAGAGCTGGATACGGAGCAGCAGGTTTTGTGTTTGCCTCTGGACAAGCTGGCGGCTCTTAGGAAAGATATTGATGGCTTGCTGGCTCGCCCAAAGGCGACCATCAAGCAGCTACAGTCAATAGTGTGTAGCCTGAACTTGGTGTGTAGAGTAATTGTGCTGAGGTGGGCATTTTTATCGAGGCTCTATGAATGAATTGGTGGTAGCTTGCCAGGGCACTGCCATGTTAGGATCTCTGCTGAAATGAGGGAGGACTTGAGAACATGGTGCTATTTCCTAGAACACTTTAACAGAGTTAGTATTTGGAGGCAGACATGGTTGCTCGAAGCAGAGATGCAGGTGCAATCCGATGCAGCAGGGTCACTTGGTTTTGGGTTATACTGGGCTGGTCGGTGGTGCGTGGCCCCGTAGCCGGAGGCATGGTTAGAGGAGGGAGTGACAAGGGATCTCACGCTCCTGGACCTATTCCCCATAGTGGGAACAGTGGTTTTGTGGCATCACGAATTCACAAACAAAAAAATTTCGTTTTGGTGTGCTAAAATTTGGTAGTACAAATTCTGAATTCCTTGTCATCACGGTCAAAAAGGTAATGGGGCTAGTCAGAGTTTTCGTTAGGCACTGTTTAAGTAACAACATACTATTCTCGGCCAGGCATGTGCCAGGTATTAACAATGGTATAGCCGATGCACTCTCTCGCTGGTAGATGGAGCAGTTCAGGCAGTTGGCACCAGAGGCCAGAGAGGAGTCGGAGGCGTTACCCCAGGGCATTTGGAGCACTGGATTGTAGAGCTGTTTAAGCAGTGCAGGGGTCATTGGCACCACGTACCAGAGCAGTGTACCTGCAGGTCTTCACGGAATTTCAGAGATTTCACGAAGAGAAAGGTTGGGTGACTGAGTTCCCAATCTCTGAGGCACAGTCATTGCAGTATACCTTTTGGCTCAGGGTGAGGGGCTTGGCGCCTGGAACAATTTCAGGGAAGTTGGCTGCATTGTCCTTCTATAATAGACTTGCTTGCTTCCCATCTTCTGGGGGGGGGGCTTCTTTTCCAGGCGTATAATTGAAGGTTGGCGGAGAAGTTTCCCTGGGGGTGGGACTGCAGGCAGCCTATCACGCTGCCAATATTGCTCGACTTGTGCAGGCAACTCCCTACAGTGTGTTTTTCCAATTTCAAGGCTAAACTTTTAACAATTTGTTTATACTGGCTTTTTTGGGGGCGTTTAGAGTGGGGGAGGTGGTGTCCGAAACGGCCGCTGCACCTGCGACGCTGGTCGTCACCATCGAGGACATAAAGGTAAGAAGGGAAGGGTTGGTGATATTTCTGCGAGGGTCTAAAGTGGACCAGTATCACAGGGGGCAGGTCATCAGGCTTGCGAGATAGCGGAAGGCCAGGTCTGCCCAGTAATGGCATTGCAAGCATACTTGGCATTCCACCCGCCTGGGTCCAGCCAGTTATTTATTCATCCGGATGGGTCATGGGCCACCAGATATCAGTTTTTGGCAGTCCTGAGAAAGGCCCTAAAAAGGTGCAATTTGGCAGCGCACCTGTTTGGGTCCCATTCATTCAGGATCGGCACAACAAGTTGCGCGGCAGCAGCAGGGATGTCTGAGCAGCAAGTAAAAGCGATTGGCCATTGGAGGTCGGGTGCTTATCGCTTCTACATTAGGTCGGTTCAATTGTAAGGGGGGAGGCATCGGGAAGAGCTGCATGGGAGTCTTGTTACGGGGGAACATTAAGAGTTCAATAAGAGGTTGATGTAAATTTTTGTTTCCTTAGGGCGGGAGCTGCCTGTCCAGCAGAAGAAAGTGTTGATTGCTGGCCACAGTATTGTCTACTGGGCTGGGAAGCAAGCATGATGATCGTACTGGGGAACCCAGCTGAGCCTGGGGCACCTGGCGGAGGTGACGTGGAAAGGACAGAGCAGAATGAGATGGGTCTAGTTCCTGCCACTGGTCCACGCAATGGCGAAGCAGCAGCACTCTGACATAACAGTGATCCATTTGGGTGAAAACAGTCTGTTGGTGGACACAGGTTTGCACTGGTTACCAGCATCAAGAGGGATCTGCTGGAGGCAATGTGTATTCTCCCGTCAACAGTATTAGTTTGGTCAGAGTTGCTGGAGAGGATAAGATGGAGGGATGCCATGCGCCCAAGTAAGGTTGATAGGACTAGGCATAAGATAAATAGGGAAGTAGCCACATTTGTAACCAATATGGGGGGGCACTGCATTAAGCATCCAGAGATTAGATTTTCAAAGCCGCAATTGTTCCATACAGATGGGGTGCATCTGTCGGAGGAAGGCCTGGAGCTATATTTGAAGGCTATTCAGAGTCAATTGAGTGAGATTTTGGGCGAGTCGGGAGTGGGGGGATGAGACTAGCCAAGCAGAAGTTGACAGTCTCTGGTTGCAGGGGTCCTGCGAGTTAGTTACGTTAGGTCAGTAGGGATAGTTCACTGCCAGGTCATCTCCTTATGAGATGGGGTCATGGTGAATGCTAGAGCTTGACCGACCAGCATCACACTTGACCCAGGAGAGGGGGGTCGAGGTGCCCTAGGACAGGTGGTCCAGGGCCTCCAAGAGCCGCACCCACTTCTTCCTTGGGTCACGGTAGGCAATGGCCTCCTGACCCGGCTGGGGCGGCCGGGCAGGCGTGACATTGCAGCAGCTATAGGTAGCAACGTTGGCGGTACTGAGGAACATCAGACCGCATAAAGTTTACAAGAGTTAAGTTAATTTACAGTTAAGGTTAGCCAGGACCCAGGAGGGGTATTACCCCTCCTCCCCCAACTTTGATTAATAAAGATTGGTGTGACCTAGTTTCACCCATAAATAGATGTGCGTGTCTTCCTTCCAGGGTGTGGGACAAACAGAATTGGAAGCTCAGTTGCATTCACTCCCTTCTGGTTATTAAAAAATATAGTTTCTTAGCTGATTCTACATGGCATAGATGTCCAGCCAGACAGTACAAATATTGAAATCTCACACAACAGTGCTTGCTACAAACTGCTCATGAGGAATCAATAAGCTGAAAATTGTTCAAATGAGAGCCGTCATGAGTGAGTAAATCGTGTGGAGAAGATTGTGATCTCCTTTGTGTACAGTTCCTCAAAAAAATAAGAAAATTAATTTGACAGCTCACTATGAACAGCTAATTCAGTCCTAGTAAGAATACAACAAAGCCCCTTAGAATAAGCAAGCTAAACTCTATATGAAACAGTTAGAAAATGTAAACCTGTCTTTATAATGCTCCTAAAGTGTGTTCAGGGATTTCCCTTGGAGGAAATCCAAGAAAGCAGTAACAGTATGGTAAAAGGTTTTATCTGTGTTGCTACACTATTAATAATACTTAGAACTTGTAGTTTTCAAAACACTGCACAAATATTTGCTCATTAAACACCACACATGTTAGAGCAGACTAAGGGTGATTTCAGACGTGATGGGTGGTAGCATTGACCCTGGGCCGTGGGTTGGTTCGGACCACGGGCGGGGGTGAAGGGGCGTGCCAACAGACGTTTGCCCCTTTGCCCCCGGCCATGGGGACCGCCAAACCACGGCCCAGGGTCAATACTGCCGCCCATCACGTCTGTTGGGCAACCCCCCTCACGGAGGGGGCGGGGCCACACTATGCAGTGTGCGATCGCACGGCCCCACCCCCTGTGCTCCCCGGCCACCCGCCCTCCCCGAGACAGGCAGCCTATTTGGCCGCTGCCGCCGCCTGCCACCCGCCACCAAGACTCCGGAAAGCGGTGAAGGTAAGGTAACAGACGTTACTTTTCCTTCACCACGTTCCGGATTCCCCCTAACTACGCTTCGTTCGCCACCGTGGTGCGGGAGAACAAAACGTGGTTAGGTTCACCGCGGGGGGTGGTTGACTGAGCTGAACATCTGGATGCGAGCAAACAGACATTCACCTGCTTTCACTCACACACCCCACCCCCACCCCCCGCAACTGACTGCGGTTGACTGAGGTGATTTCAGACATTACGTTGTCTGAAATCACCCTAAGTGGTGTTTAAGAGGGGGTGGGGGCTGAGTGAAGAAATGGAGATGAAAGCTACAATTCTCAAATCACTCTGAAGTAGTCCTATTGGCTTCAGTAGGATTAGTCTGGGTTGAGTGGCCAAAGTAATTTAATCAGTCTACAAAAGAAGTATAGAGAGTTTAAAAACATCAGTTTTAGCCATACTGTTTGACTGACAGGCTAGGCTATTTCCTATGCCTTTTGGATGATCCCATCCCAACTCCATCTGTGTTGGGCAAGTTAATACGTGTACATGCATTAAAAAGTGAGTGGCTATAAAACTCTATTAACTGGTGTTCTACTGCAGTAGGAAAAACAAAAAGTACTATTCTTTCTATCACCTAGTTAAATATATTCTTTAGGGCTGACTCATCTTACTCCATAGCCAAATTACTGCTGAAAATTTTTTAAACCCCTAGCATACAGTCTTTAAAAGACAAATCTCAACTTTTGGCATCTCCTTGCACCATTAAGTGTCTGAATGGCTAGTCAGATTATTTGAAATATAATATTTTTAATTATTTGATTTATATTGTCTTTCTAAACATGGAGTAAATCCAGAAAGAATCATTAATACAATGAAATAACATTTGATACGAGAGCTATTGTATAAGGAAAGGATTGTTGTATGACTTCCATCATTTCCTCCCTGTCTGGGTGATAGATTTCTTTTTTGCCTGTCCCTAGCTTTCTAAAATGCTTTCAGTGGTTAAAGAAAACCATTTCTGTATTAAAGCATTAATTTGCCCAAGTTAGCAGCAAAATCTAAACCAATACAGTTGCAATTGTCTACTACAAAAAAAATAATTTGCTTTAGTAGTAGTAGTTAAATATGAATATGTGGTGGGACTTAGGTGTACTGACACTCTCTGCAGAAATGAAATTTCACCTTTTGTGTATAGTTTTGAAGGTGAAGACACATTTTGGTGAAGGAAAATACTAGGGATGTGCACAGGATCTAATATTTGTGTTAATAATTTTTGTTGTTTTTTGTTTTGGTTTTTTTCCCCATAAGACTGCAGTGTGGCTGCTATGCCAGTCTGAGAGACCTTCTAGGGAAAGAAAAAACATGGTTTTAGAAATGCTGTTATGTCTGCTACCAGTTTTAAAAGAGTAAACTATTTTTTATTTTTTTTTAAAGGATTTTAGATGACCAAAAAAGTCTCCCACCTTTCTTCTGCAAGTGATGCTGGGAGAAGAGGCAAAAGGTGCATTGGTGGTGGTGATTTCCATTATGCACATAGGTAGCTGGGGAGAGCCATTTGGCAACATCTGCAATGTAAGTCCCTCAAAAGCAGTCTCCAATCATGGTTTTCATCAACTGCTGGAGTGTGTAATAGGGTTATACACAGGGAGAGGGAAGAATACTGATCCACAACTGGCCCCATCATCAGGTGGTGGCAGCCCTTCAAACAGACCATAATCTGGGGCTACATCCTCACGACGAGCAGCAGCAGCAGGCGATATAACACAGAACGAGAGAGTGTTCCATCGGACATGGAGAGACAGAGGGAAAAGAACTATTCCGCAGCTGGCTTGACTAACTTGGAAAGAAAAAAAAAAAGGAGGGCAAAGGAGTGAAGCTATATTTTCAGGACTTTCTTGTTTACTACCAGATTCCTTTTCTGGGTTTGATTCTATTCATCTCTTGTCTTTATATTTGTAATTGCTTTGATTATACATAGGAACTGTTGAACTTTTCTGGAGCAGTTAGTTGTTGTGGTTTGTTACATGCACCTTTATACCTTTTGGATTTATTATGACTAACTTGAAGACAGTCCCAATAGACTCAGGCAGTTGAGCCAAGGAAACGCTTGAGACTTTTCTTCCCTCCAATCAGCTGTTTTGGGGAGCAGGAACTCCCCACATGCATTGTTCTCCTGGGAGCGGGGCATGCACTCAGTGGGGAAGAAGGAAACAGGAGAGAGAAGGAGGTAGCAAAACAGTGTTGGCCATGCCATCCCAAAATAACATGGTAGATCTTTTTTCTTCTCTCCAAAATTGAATTGGCTGCCTTATGGCACATGACCTTCTCCCACTCAAGTGCATGAGCAACAATTATATTTAATATTTGTAAGTGCTTGAAATTGTGATTTTTTTTAGCCCACAGATCTGATGGATAACAGCAGCCTCAGCCATTGCCATGCAAGCAGAGCCTGTACTCCATGCCAAGATAAATTACCTGCTTGTTCCAGAATGACTCTGCATCTCTCGACATGTCAGAAGTTTCATAATGAAGTGGATGGTAAGATCAAATGAAACACTGAAAAGGAAAAAAAATCAAGGTGCTTAAAGATAAATGAGACACAGTCCTGTGCAGGGATGTTTGGAGTGGTAAAGGGTCCAAGCCTCCCATTTCATTCTGGACCCAGTCAAAATTTCACAGGTTGTATTCCGATATAGGAGGACTTGGAGCCTATCTCAATTACCTAGACAAAAAACCTTTGGTTTAAAAAGCTTGTTAAGGTGGCATTACAAATAATACTCTGTTAACATGACAGTAAATTGTATGTTAAGGCAACTTTATTTAATATCAGACCAATATATGTATTTTTCTTATTCATTAATAAAAAATTATAACAAATGAAATTAAGCTGCATATGTGTCGCATGGTGACTGAACAATACTTATACATGATGAGGAATGGATACAGTTTAATTTCAGTTGTCATTTTTTAAATTAATGAATAACACGTACTTACCTCTCTTGTACACACTCATTCTAACTGATCACACACATGCTCTCATTTTACACATTCATTCAAATTGATCAAACACACACTCATCCATACACACTACACACACATGCTCTGACCTCACACACTCATTCAAATTGATCAGTCATGCACACTAGACCAGGGGTGTAGCTAGGGTGCAATGGGCCCCTGGCCAAGAAGTCAAGATGGGTTCCCCTCTTTGTGTCCCACCGGCAGGCCTAGGGGTGCCGCCCGGCTCAGTGGGTCTGGGGGTGCTGCTATCAAACACACAAGACACCCAAAATGCCGCCAGCCTATTAATCACATTTTGCCATGAAAAGAGACGTGTATATATAACTAGTTCAGTTGTGCCTCCATAATCAATTCATGTTGCCCCCACCCCATAACCAGTTCATTTGCGCCCCCTGGGCAGTGTGAATTGATTACATGGGAGGCACAAGTGAACTGGTTATGGGGTGGGGATTTAAAGACCATATTCCTGTTAGCAATAACTTCATTAAGAAGAGTTAGTGACATAGCAGCCATAATAATCTCAGAACCATATCTGCAGATTTTCCAGGATAGAATAGATATTGTTTTACATCCTAAATTCCTACCTAAGATAGTATAAGTAAGACAGTTGTGAGAATGTGGCCTTTTTTACACGGGTGTTTCCCACCCATGAACACACAGTTTTCTGTGTGTTCATGGTTGGGGGAGCACTCTGTGGATGATGCAGCACACCCACCTTACATACATCCACACTAACCTCTCATCTCGTCCCCACGCACAGAGCAACCAGGGAAAATAGCGGTTGCTTTGTGGGTGCGGATGAGTGGGGGGTGAGTGGGGATGCATGTGTGGTTGCATGCACACCCCACCCATGCACCAGCGCGCCCACAGACCCACCAACCAGTGGAGCCATGTAATATCCGCCTGTCAGGAGCCACTCAAAGAACAGAAGGTTGCTACCTTTTAAAGAAGGTTCTTCGAGATGTCTTTGAATGTTTTCACAACACCCACCCTTCCAGTCCCACATGGAATTTTCTTATATTCCTAGAAAGGGTTGGAGGAACTGTCATTCTGAGGGGGAGGAGGGGGGAGTTCTTTTTATACTAGAGGAGCTTGAGACCATCACGTGGTCTATTATTTGAATATGGTGAGTGTGCACAACCCAGTTGTGAGAATGTTGGGAGCCATCTCTAAGAACCTTCTTTGCAAGACAACAACTTTCTGATCACTCACATGGGGAGTAGTTGTTTGTTTACAAACAGCTTTATTTCCTAGTCTTATTGGTGCCCTGGGAGGTTAGGGATGGTGACCCCACTACCTTCAGCCCCTACCACACCCCTGGACTCATCTTCATTGTTTGTAATCACAGAACATGTGTTGCTGGAGGAAAGCTAGAATGGTCACCAACCAGAAGTTTTTGCTCTTCTGACTCCCATTGAACAGCATAGGTGCTGTTCAATGAGAGTTTACTATTGCATTAACTATAGGGTCATGACCATGGCCCTCCTTGGCCCTCTCCTCTTCTCTATTTACACCCTGTTCCTTGGCAAACTTATTGCCTCCCACGGATTCCAATATCATCTCTATGCTGATAACACCCAACTCTACCTTTCTACCCCCTCGCTCTCCTCTTCTGTCCACTCACGCCTCGTCAACTGCCTCTCTGATATCTCCGCCTGGATGTCCCGACGTCAACTCAAACTCAACATGGCCAAGACCGAACTTCTCATTTTTCCTTCCTCCCCTTCTAACCTGCCCATCTGCATTGATGGAGTCACCATCCATCCTGTTCTGCAAGTCCGTAGCTTGGGCTTCATCTTTGATACGCACCTCTCTTTTAAACCTTTACATTGGCTCTGTTGCCAAATCCTGCTGATTCACCCTCCATAGCATTGCTCGGATCTGCCCCTTTCTCTCTACCTCCTCGGCCAAAACCCTTGTTCATGCCATGGTTATCTCTCGCCTCGATTACTGCAACCTCCTCCTTGCTGGCCTCCCTCACTCTCACCTGTCCCCCCTTATCGCAATCCAAAACTCTGCTGCCAAGGTC
>QEPC01010659.1:719543-775103 GCA_003113815.1 Sphenodon punctatus
TCCGCACTTGAGACACCATGGGGGGGGCGAACCCCCTCAACAAGAGGAGATTCAACCACCCCCAGGTCCCCCAAGCCCTCGCCCACCAACATCACCTCCGTCTTGTCAGGATTCAATTGCAGATGACTCAACCTCATCCTAGCCCCCACAGCTGACAGGCACTGGGAAAATAAGAAGACTGTATGGCCTGGGTCAATGGAAAAGGAGAGGTAGAGCTGAGTGTCATCAGCATACTGATGACACTGCATGCCCTGAAACCCTCTCACAATCTCCCCTAAGGGCTGCATATAGATGTTAAACAAGAGGGGGGACAGAATGGCACCGTGTGAGACTCCACACGTGAGGTCCCAGGGGGGAAGACATACACTCCCCCAAGACCACCCGGTGAGTTCTCCCGGCCAGGAATGAACGAAACCAGTCCAAGACCATCCCGCCAATTCCGGCATGGTCCCGCAGGTGAGTCACCAACACCTCGTGATTGAATGTGTCAAATGCAGCCGAAAGGTCTAGCAGGACCAGTAAGGTCTGATGACCCTGGTCCAACGCCAGACGGAGATCGTCAACCAAGGCCACCAATGCCGTCTCCATACCATACCCAGGCCTAAACCCAGACTGGGAGGGATCAAGGAAACTGGTGCGGTCCAGATGTTCCTGGAGCTGCCATGCCACAGCCCGTTCAGTAACCTTCCCTAAAAAGGGAAGGTTAGAGACCGGCCGATAACTGGCAGAAGCATCAGCGTCAAAGATGGTTTCTTGAGCAGGGGTCTAACCACAGCCTCTTTTAGACAGTCAGGCACCCTGCCCTCCCGAAGGGAGGCACTAACCACCCCAGCCAGCAACGGCCGTAATGTCTCCTGGCTAGCTTTTGACCTTTTAGATTGTAAGCCACAGGCAGGGACCGCGTCTGTGTCTATGTTCTGTACAGTGCCAGGTACATGACCGGCACTATATAAATGTTTATAATAATAATAATAATTAATAATAAATAATAGGCAAGGAAGGCTATAACTACCTCTCTTACCATGTCAGCAATCTATAGTCTCTTCTGTCTCTCCCCCTCTCCCTGTCCTTCCAGCAACAACTGTATCTTCTGGTATCTTTTGCTTTTCCTGCCCCCCCAACCCCCACAAAAATCCATCATTGCTCAGTTCTCAATGCACATGGGCTGTGTACTCACTAAACGTCTCCCAGAAGAAGGTAGTATTGATGCTGCTTGGCCAGGGCTTTCTGTGCTTGTGAAAAGGAGGTAAGGCTGGTCCACAGAAAGGTGTGGGTTTTTTTTTATTACATACCTGAGATTCCAAGCTGAGCCATGGTATTACATACCATGAGGAACTTAGCGTATATGAGAGCTTTCTCCCTATCTGTTGTTAACTGCAACACTTGACTACTCCCTAGACCCATTTTCTACTACAGAGAACTGTTCTGCATTTCCTTCTTGCTGAGCTATTAATAATAGTACACCAAGGTCAAAAGCTGTCATCTGCTTCAGAGAAATTAATTTTAAGGAAGAGAATTAATCTGGCCTTCATCCAGATTAAATCCTGCTATATCCACCAGAGTAGAGTTTATGTATCTAACTAGCAAAACATGGGATCTTTTTTTTTAATTTAATATCCAATGCCCCTATTAATTCCTTTTCATTTTGCATAAGGGAAACATGGCTTGGGTAAACCTTTCTCATTTGAGTTCAGCGGCTAGACAGCCAGCCACTCTTACTTGCCAATTTGCACATACTGGAAAATTTAAGAGCTTATTGGAGAGTCACTCACACTTATTGAATTTAGGGCCCTATGCTATACTTTTCTGTGGACACTGGAAGGAAGCAGAGCCAAAATTGAAACAATGCTGGATTGATCATGGTTTGGGGTTTTTTTAAAGCAAGATTTATACCTCCCAAACGAACAAAAATCAAGATGTGTGAGTACTGAAATGCAGAAACCCACGTTTTAACTAAGATTATTAAGAATTTAATATACATTTTTGAACAAATGAACATGATGAATGATTAGCAATGCTTCAAGAGGCTTAGCTGTACAGCAAAACTAATCTTTTCTTTTTGGTCTATATGAATCAAATATACAGAGTATAACAGGATTACTTTAAAGTTGTAATGAAATCTACCAAACAAGTGAGTGGTTCATATCGAAACAGTCCGGTTGCATACACCAAACAATAGAAGCCAGTTTGAATTTCTCACTTTCATAAAAGTAGTATGAAAGGGACATTTGAATGGGGCTCAAAATGTTAGATTAGTTAGTGTAGGGTTAAACTTACCAGCTAATTGTATGCAGTCATTCCTTGAATGCTACTGTAATGTGTTGGGGATTTCCACTGTCCACCCCCTCCCTGACCAGCTGTGACTCAGTTTCCCCACTTAGTCTCCACTGGTCACAGCTCTTTCCAGGACTCTCCCAGTCTGTATAGGAGTAACTACCCTGCCACCAGAGCTCCTGGAGGTTCCTAATCACAGAAAATGTATTAAGGTTCATCCAAGTATCTAACCTAGGATGGCACTAACTAAGTGTCATCCTAGATACTAACTAAGTATCTAACCTAGGATGTCCCCTCACCTGGGTTATCCAATGCCCATATCCCGCAGGCACACCAAAGCTTGTTTCAAAGAATTTGTATTTAAAAAATCAGATTGGTTACAAGACAAAATTGATTCAAGAGTGCATGTCTAACGAAAGGACCTGAAAAGTAACACAATGCTAAATTTACTGGGAAATTCCCCTAACATCTTGCCCTACTCACAAGTCCATTTTGCACAGCTAGGTGGGCCCTTTTTACTGATTTCTTTCAGTGCTTTTCATTCCATGTCTCAGCAGGGTCTCGTTGGATACTTGTGTGTCTTTGCTTTGCTTTGCTTTGTCCTCTTACGTAGTTTTAGATGGCTCCCAGAAGACTCTCCCTCTTTCAATTTTTGGGCCAGTTGCCCAGTTTCTGGAAGCTACAGGTAACTCAGGTACCCTCCATTAACACTTCATCTACATTATTATTGTCTTCCCTTCCTATCCCAACTTCCGATTAACTTATTTTGGGCTCGCATTCTATTTTCCAAACTTAACTTTTCTTTACATTGTCCCCTTATACAAATTTCCCCCTCAATGGACTCGGCATTTCTAGACAACTCAGAACAACACCAAACTTGTCATGTTTTACATAATGGTTTCAGAAGTACAACTGTATTGTTTGAAAACAACAATACATGTGTTTTGCATACATGTTGTTTTCAAAAAACCTTGCCATAATCTCTAAACTGGCCTGTTGAGTAGGAAGATAAAACTTTCTGTTCTGTTTCTGTGAACAGAAAAGTGCTTTGTGCATGAAGAATTCTTTGCAGATGCACCAGAAAGAAAGTCCATCAAGGCAAGAAGCTAGAAGCACAAAAATGTACTTCCCAAGTTTAAAGCTTTTGTATTTAACGTTTAAGCCTAAATCAATATATCCAGGTAGGAGACTTGATGATATACAGCACTAAAATCCCATATTTTGCAGTACTATTTACTGACAGTCTGAGCCTACATAAGTTGAAAAAATCATGCTAAAACATCAGCATTGAGCCACGTTGCTGCACAAGTATTTTGTCATCTGGGAGCCTTACATTTTCATCTGTCCATTAGAGGATTTTATGCACTTCATGATTAATTCCACTGCAAAACATCAAGTTCCTGTGAGGAAAAAATGTTTTTTCCTATATTGGAGATGGAATTTTAAGAGTCCAGTACCTTAGCATAAATGGTATGACATGTTACTCTTTTCCCAGGGCTTGGAAGAAAGCATAACCGAGTACATAAAGATCAAAGTGTAAAACTTGATTCTGCTTTCTCTTGACTTTCTTAGTTGAATACACACCAATAAAGTTATTTTAAACTAGATTAAGAGTTTTTTAAGGTCAAAAAAGACCATTGGTTACCTTGCCTGATATTCTGA
This sequence comes from Sphenodon punctatus, assembly GCA_003113815.1. NCBI lineage: Eukaryota > Metazoa > Chordata > Lepidosauria > Sphenodontia > Sphenodontidae > Sphenodon > Sphenodon punctatus. The sequence goes on from QEPC01010659.1 coordinate 723,480, forward strand.
TGACTTTCAAATTTGTTGTTTGAATTCCTGTTGGTTTGGTCAAAAAGTTGCTGCATGTGGAAACTGCATTTTTGTAAATTTGGTTTTGGGGGATGCTTGTTTGGGTCTCATCCAGCAATTTGACTGGTCACACCCATCTGCATCTTAAGGCCACATCGGAGACAGATGCAGGCTTTTGCGATCTATTGCAGGGACAACAAACTTAACATTAATTTTGTGAAATCTAAGATAGTGGTGTTCTTTAATCGAAGGTGGTTCTACAGATGGGATATCCAGGGTCATTCCATCCAACAAGTCAGCAATTTTAGGTACCTGGGGATTCTCTTCCATCAATCCAGCTCTTGGAGGGATCACGTGCTGAGGGCAATCGTGCAGACAAAGGCAGCGGCTCGATCAATTTTAGCCTACTTTAGGAAATCTGGTAGGAATGCCCCCTTTCTGGCCCTTCAAGTCTTCCATGGTAAGGTGAGGGCCCAGGCATTCTATGGGGCCGAATTATGGGCCCCTTTTTGTGGTCACCTTCTTAATTCTATTTAGACCAGTTTTCTTCAGGGCCTTCTTGCTGCCCCAATTGGTACCCCCCATGCGGTGATCAGGCTGGAGTGGGGCCAGAGCAGTTGGAACCAACAGGCCCTGGACCGGACCACAAAATTGTGGTGTAATCTGTCCAGTGGCCAGTGCTCAGAACTACTCCAGCTTTTAAGGAGTGATACCTATTATAATTCCTGGCAGGAAAAGATAGAGGCCTATTTTGGGACTTTGGGTATGCCTGTTGCTTATTTACATCATAAACCGGCACCTGCAGTTTGTAAGGAGCTTACCGCCAGGGATATTGAGAGACAAAATGAAATAAGCAAGATAAGAGCATCTCTCCATGTGGGAACTTACCTTCAATGGGCTCCGGAGGTGGATCATGCGGTGCCCTATTTGTCCGCTAGTTTACTGGTTAGAGGCAAGATTCTTTTATTCCAAGCAAGAGTTAAGGCCTTGCCTTCGCGAGTTTTGGAGGCGTGGGTAAGGGGGATTCCCTTCCTAGAAAGATTATGCGCCTTCGATAACACAGCGATGGAAACTGTGGAACACATTCTACTGAATTGCCATCTTTATGATAAATTGAGAAGTGAGTATTTGTTCCCTTTCCTGGAGGAGTTACCAGGTAGATCCGATTCCACCTTGATTCACTGGCTCTGGGGAGCTAAGAAGGAGCAGATCTGGTGGAATGTTGCCTGCTTTTTGTTACAAGCCTCCCAGCTGCGCAGGAACTTTCTGGAATTTAAGGAGACACGTGATAGTAGTGAGACAGATAAGTAGGGGGGCAAAGGGAGCTTTAATCTCCCTTGTCCCCAAATTAATGTCATTTTATTTCTGCCCCCTTGAGATTGAATAGAGCGATTTGCTCTTTGCCGATGCACCCCTTCCCCTCCGGAGAATGAGACACAGAGACGTGATGTGGATTATAAATGGCCACACTCTTTAATCAAAAGATCAGTGAAGTTGGTGGGATTGCTTCTAAGCAATCACGGGTCCAGTATTTTATACCTAAAATTCTCAACATTATTAACCAACACAAGTATCTGGCCTGGATATGCCCTCCAATGCCAGTACTCCATTCAAATTCTAAACATCCCCTTCGAACAGCTCCCTGGCCAAGGCCGAAGGGGAAAACTTGCCTAAGCAGGCACGAGTAAGGAGGATGGTATCATTAAGATTGAGGGCCATGCTTGCCCTTACCCCCGCTTGACACCTCTCCCAGGGGGAATGATCCTGCCGTTGCCATGCCCTGCTTATCAGCAGGTATCCCCCCCCCCATCTCTTAAGGAGATGACTCTTTCTTCTATGCTATATCTACCTAACAAGGAAACCTATTAACCATACTGGACCCCTGCCACTACCACGGCATCCACCAGATTCTGGTCCATGCCGTGGCCCCACCAACTCCTGAATCAGACCATATCCCTTAAAATTGCTGTTATGTTATCTAAGTACAATTTTGTTCCCTCAAGGGACAAATGAACACCGTCTTCTAAATATAATTCTGTCCTTGCATATGTAATTTGATTGTGCCTTACACATACCCCTCCCATTCCTAACCACCACTTGTTGATTTCCCGATTCACATTTCTCCTGGCCTTATCTATCTTTTTGGGTTGAGTGCCTCCCCCCCATGAGAGGCGTGGTATCAGGTGAGTCCATAAAATTCTAACCCCCGGGAAAAAACCCGAAATCAACGGTAGGTGTGATTTGATTTGAATTATTAAATGGACACTAGTTCTGACCCGTAGGTCATTTTCACCTAAATGTATGACAAGGATGTTTGGGTGCTCTTTGTTCCTCATATGGGACAACTGTGGTACTAACTGGGCCCACCTCATGCCCCCTTTTCCTATCCAGTTAATGTTTGCCCTTTGCGTCAAACCTAGTTGCGTCCCCCCACTGGATCGCTTCGCCGCCTCCTCAGCCCGGCGAACGAAACTGTGGCCGATTATCCACACCACCATCTTGTTTGCTGCAAGTTGTCTATGTCCTGAAGGAATGGGGAAAACAAATTATTAGTTTTTTGTCTGTGGGCGGATGTAACCTTGGTAGGCCCGTGAGCGCCATCTTCCAATGGCCCTGATGTCTCTTTCTGTCAGACCCACCGCCGCAGCTGCTGTCGCGGCCCCTATCCTGAATGAATGTGTCCCGTATCTGTCTACCGGCAGGCCAACCCCTTTCAATGTTTTCTTAAAAACCCTTGTGAATTGGAATCGTGTGATTGGTGTCTTGTTCAGATGTATAAACAAATTGCCCAACCCCGAGGGCCGTGCTTGGAGGTATCCCTCAATTGCCCTGACCGGACAGATATCGAGCATCCTTGTTCGATTTAGGGTGACTATTTGCCCGTGCCCTTTCTGATCGGTCTTGGACCGACGGATCCTGATCGTTAACATACCTGAGCTAATCTCAATATCCTGGACCGTTATAGCCCTACCTGCTTGGTCGTATTTGCCCTCAGCTGCGACCTCGCTTATCCTGAATGCCCCAAAAAACATAACCTTGAAAATCGTGGAAAACAGTAACGTTTCGTAACTATTAAAACAAATTCCGGGCAACGCTTTACAAAGCGACCGTAAGATTGCCGGTGAAATAGGGGCCCTTTTGTCGACCGGGCGTTCTTGCTCTCTAGTCCAACTCTCGATCATGCGTCGTGCGAAAAAACCTTTGTCGGGTGAGGGGTATCCGTGTAAACGATTCATGAATGCCAAAGCTGCAACCTTTCCCGCTATTGTCCTGCCTGTCAATGCCCTACCTCGTAAGTGTATTAAATATTGTAGCATCTCGTCCTCTTGTATGGGAAAAGCTAGTCTCCAGCCCCTCCCCCTTCTAAACTCTTGGAATTCTTTAAATGCATGATTATAGGCTGTTTGGGTACGGGTGGCCAGGGATCCCTGTACGACCCTCCGCATCTCTACTCGCCAAGGCTCCACAAACCCATGGGCAACTTCTCTGGGTAGGGTGATGCCTCCGGTGCTAACTCCCGGAATCTCTCCATCTGTAACCGAGAGAGGGCATCTGCAATAGTATTATCCACCCCTGGAACATGGCGGGCTGTGAACAATATATTGTGTTTGAGGCAATTGAGAACCATTACTCGGACCAATCGCATAACCCTTGGGGACCTAGATGTTGTGGAGTTGATAACGTGTACCACTGCCAAGTTATCACACCAAAACATCACTGCCTTGTTGTGAAAATCGGTTGCCCAAAGTTGTACTGCCAAAACAATGGGGAAAAGTTCTAAGAAGGTCAGATCTCGTGTGACCCCTGACTGTGACCAGGATAGGGGCCATGGTGCGGCGCACCACCGCCCATTAAAATATACTCCAAATCCCACTCCTCCTGCTGAGTCGGAATGAACCTGGAGTCGAGCCCCTTCCTTATATTTATCTAGCCAAAAACTAACTCCATTGAAATTGTCCAAGAAGGTTGCCCAAGTCCCTATGTCTTCTTTTATCTCCCTTGTTACCCTAACGTGGTGGTGTTGAGGGGGGTTTCCTGCTAGAGGGGTGTATAACCGTGACAGGAATGCTCTCCCTGGCACAATTACTCTACATGCAAAATTCAAGCTACCTACGAGTGACTGAATTGTGCGTACTGTTACTTTTTTGGCCACCCGGCACGCTTCCAGCTTTTCTTTGAGCAAATCAAGTTTGTCCCTGGGGAGGCACGAAAGGGTACGCTCCGTGTCGATTTCAATCCCCAAATACGTGAGTCTAGTAGCTGGGCCCTCCGTTTTCTCTGGGGCCAGCGGTAAACCCAAGTGTTTGGCTAAGCGTTGGAACTCATCGAGCAGGCCCTCGCACACTCCTGGGGTTGGTGGAGCAATTAACAAAAAATCGTCTAGATATTTCGAGACGTCCCCCATCCCCATGCGCTGACGAAAAATCCACTCCACCAACGAGCTAAAGCGCTCAAAAGCGGAGCAGGAAATCGAACAGCCCATGGGCATGGCCCTGTCATAGTAATATGCCCCTTCAAACTTCATTCCCAAGAGGTGAAAGCTACCCGGGTGTACCGGCAGGAGGCGGAATGCAGATTTGACATCGCATTTGGCCAGTCGTGCCCCTCTGCCAAATGACCTTACTCGTTCGATTGCCTGGTCAAATGACGTGTACCTTACCGTCGAAAGGTCTTTCGGGATGGCGTCATTTACCGAGCGCCCCCTTGGGTATGATAAATGGTGAATGAGCCGAAATTCACCTGGAGCCTTTTTTGGCACGATTCCCAAAGGGGATACCATAAAGTTATCAAAGGGGGGCTCGTCAAATGGTCCTGCAATACGCCCTTCTATCACTTCCTTTCCAATCTTACTCCTAACTACTTCCTCCATCCCCCGTACCGACTTCAGGTTAGGCGGTTCACGGCCGGGGTTAACGTTAACTACCGGAATAATGAAACCATAATCAAAACCTTGTATAATATAACGAACTTCTGCTCTGTCTGGGTGGTCTACTAAGGCCTTCTCGAGTCGCCTCACTTCAATTGGAGTTGGGCCCTTTCCCTCTCCCGGCCCCTGTCTGGCCACCTTGGCTACTTGGGCCCGGTCCCATTCCTGGCTGGTTCTTCCTAATGCCCCCCGGCTTTCCTCTGTAACAGGTTGATACTGAGTGAGACCCTCCACACACGGAACAGGCATGACGGAATTTACAATTTCCCCTAGAACACCTCCCGTTCCTGTTATACTCCCAGCAGGTAGCATTTCCGGGCCGTCTGTTCTCTGCCCTATTAGGATCATTTGCTGGGGCAACTCCCCCTTTTACCAACACATGCCCACTGTCTGTCTTGGGTGTATTGGTCGTGTCGACCATACAGTCCAACCAGAGATCTTGGGCGTGGCGGTCCCATCGCAGTCCCGGGGTAAAAGATGCCCTATGCCTGAATGCTTCGTCATATCGAAGCCAGGCTCCTGGAGGGCCCACTCCGTAAGCCCTCTTTACGATGTCTGCGTATTTTAACATTTCCACTGCCCGCTCGGGGAAAACTTCCAGCACCACTCCTAAGTATACGGAGAAGGCAGATGACCAGTTGGCCCAATTCCTGTCTGCCTTGGGCCTTCTGAACCTCTCCTTCTCTTTTGTGTCATCTTTTTCAGCCGGATCCGCAATTGGATCGCTGAATAGGAGGGCGAAGATATCTATATATTCGCCTCTCCATATCCTTTCCCTGGTGGCATAGGCGAGATGCTCGCCTATGGGGGAGGATAACTCTGAATAGCCACCACCCAAAGGTGGCACAGGGCGGGCCGGGGGCAGTATGGGTAGCTCGGATTGTACCCGCTGCTGACTTACTGTATCCGTACCCCATCTCTGAGGGGCAGCCCACCCAGGGCGAAATCCCCCAGCCACGGACTGGTACCCAGTTGGGGGGGGTATCGGGGTAACCTTTACCCATGTTCCATTCCACCACAACATCTGTGGTGCCGAACGATGGCCTGCGGGCTGTGACTGTTGTCCCCTGTCTGACTGAAATTGTTGCATCCCTAACAACTCATTTGGCCCACCCTCTGTTCTTTGTCCTACTTCTGTCCTGGCTTTTTCCAGCTGTCCCTGCAACCTGGGATCATAATTAGTCAGCCAGTGGGACTCACCTATCTGTGCCTCCCCTTCCCTGTAACCGCCCTCATACCTTCGGTTTTCCTCACCTTCCTGGGGCCAGCCAGCGTCCTCACTCATGTGGTGGGGAGTATGTCTCCTTCGCTCGGCCGTGGATTGCAGCTCCTTCTCCAGCGCCTGGATTCTTTCCCACATCCTTCTATCTGCATGCTCCCTTTCTGCAGTACTGGACTCCCTCCTGGGTTCCTCAGGCAGCTCCTCCTCCAAATCTGCTGGGACATAAATATTGCCCCCTCCCCCTTGCGAGCCCCCCGCCTGTGGGGGGGCCCCCAAAGCCGCGGGCGGTTGTACCCTTTGCCCTCTCTGGGCACGGTCCTGCTGTTGCCTTGCCCGGGTCATGGGAGTTTGGTCCTGGGGGCCAGGCCATCCCCAAATTCCATCATCCCTGTCTGGTTGATCCTGGTGACCCATGTTGTCATGATAAAGGTTTTCTTGCTGGGCCCTTAACATACCCTCACTCCGCACTGTGCCTGGGCCTGTGCCACTGGCCTGATTACTGGCCCATGGTCGGGGGCCTGCATCCCAATCTTCCCTCCTATATCGGGCTGGAGGAATAATGGGCCTATCCCCGCGCCTGACTGGTGCAGGCCTCTCGCCTCCTGCCCGCTCCCATACCTCCCTTAGGGTGGTCTGTGTACCTTGGCTCATGCCCCGGCCCTCCCCGTGGTCCGGGCCTGCCATTTCCCCCTCCCCCTGGGCTCTCATTGCTGCCGCCAGGGCCTCGCAGGCCTGCAAACGGCCCTGCATCTCCTCCCTAGAGGGAAGGGGGGGAGGCGCGCTCTCCCCTTCCCTGCTCACCGGGCACTGTGTGGCCACTGGGGGTTCATCCTCTGCTGCAGCAGCTGGGCGCTTCTTTGCCCGTTGTTCTTTTCCTGACGACTTCTTCTTCTGCCGGCCCATCTTTCCCCTTTTTTTTTTTTTTTTTGAAAACAAGAGCAGCGTTTCTATGCTGCTGCTGCACGTGTTGATCAGGGCTGCAATGAGGTGAAATTGCTCGGGCAGCAACTGTTTCCTACCCCCTCCTATGGAAGGGGAGGAGCTGCCCCTGAGCCGTCCAATCAGGTGGCCAGTACACGCTCACCTGATACCCGGGCCACCATTCAGCAGTGCCTGGGTCAAACACAACGGGGTTTCCTGCCCCTGCATTTTTCCCGCCTCTTCTCCGGTGCGGGGAAAAGGGGGGGGCACGGCAATCTCCCCCGCCGCGATTCGGGGGGCGGAGGGCCCTTTGGGATAAATTTTAATTAGCATTTAATATTGTATTTATGTGTTTTGTATTTTACTCTTCTTTAGAGCATACAAGTCATGTATTAAGGCTTATGGATCTGTTGAAAATGCCTTATATGATTTTTTGTCAAGTTGTTAAGCATTTTCCCCAGTGTGGTAGAGTGTACTTTGAATTATGGAATTGTGAGGAAGCAATGGCCTATGACCACGCTGAATAAAGCAATTGATTGATTGATCTAAGGCCACACTTACACATGACAAGGAGGCACTGTTAAAATGACGTGAGACAAAGACACGGTAGCGGGGAGGATCCCAATGCTGGAAGTAGCACCGGTGCGAACGGGGTTCTACTGCGGCTTTGCTCGAACTTGACAGGGCTGGATTTTGCACTCTCTCATGTGCGAGCAAAGCCATGACAGAACTCAGTCGCACCGGTGCTACCTCCAGCATCGGACTCCTCCCCACTGATGCATCTTTGCCTGCGCATCAGTTTAACAGCGCCTTCTTGTCGGGTGTGAATGTGGCCAAGGTTTTTAACCTAAAGCCAGGAATCTTGCTAAAAACAAAGCTCCCTCCCATTCTCCCCAAATTTCAATGTATGATTGTAAACGCTTGTATATCTCTACCAACTGTAGTTGGTCTATTAAAAGATATCACCGTACTACTTAGTCTCTGGGTTTTTTTAAGAGACGACGGGTCCCGCCACGGCCGTTGACTTCTCCGGGCTGCAGCAGGAACTGTCACTCCAGCCAGGACTTGTCCCGACCACTGAACAAACATTACAGGGGGCAGGAAGAGGCACGGATGTGCATCCACATGACTCTGCCCCCACGCTGCATGGACTGTCCTGCCCCTGGCAGCCATGGCAGCCAATGATAGCTGCCATGGCACCCGGCACCCGCTGTCACCCCATACCGTGGTAAGTAAATTGAATTTTCAGATGTAAAAGCCTGCTTTATTTCAGGTCCGGAAGCTGGATCTTGTGGGGGCTAGCCCACAGCCGGGGCTAACCCCCACCATGGTCAGGAGCCAGACCAGGCAAACATCTTGTGGGCACCTTCAGACATAACGGCGGCACCCAGTTTAGTCCACACAAAAGCGGATTAAACGGTGCTGGTGTCACATCTGAAAACACCCGCTGTTGTCTAATTTTTATCAAGGAAACAGTCCTAATTCTTTATCAAGAAACTGCATCCAGTACAGCATATTTCTGAAATTCAGACTTATTCTTATTAAAAAGATGTTTTTAATGGGCCCTTTGGTGAGGGAAAAACTTGTATTTTTAACAAACTTTGCATATAATGTTTATCTCTGTGGGGAGTAACTCTTCTGCTAATGAGCAGAAATGTAGCCCCCAATTTTCTGGTAATTGACAGAGGCTGCTTTTAAACAAGGCGCGCTGAAGCGCCTCCTCAATGCCGCATTAAAGCAAAGCCACCGGAAGTGACGTTCTCCGCATTGCCCGTGGCGGCGGCTGTGGCGGCTGGAGACACGGGGCTTTGGAGCGGCGCGTTCTTAAGACTTCAATTATCTGGCTTAAGAACACACCGCTCCAAAGCCCCATGTCTCCAGCCGCCGCCGGCAACGGGGAGAACGTCACTTCTGGCGGCTTTGCTTTAATGCGGCGTTGAGGAGGCGCTTCAGCGCTCCTCGTTTAAAAGCAGCCTAAGAATAACCTCTCTCTCTTCTGAGAGGTTGTTTGTAAAATTAGAATTTCTCAAGAGGGTTCGAACCAGATTTGTTTATACAGTGTCCTTTTTAAAATATTTGATTACATTCCAGAGCTCATTTTATAGTTAGGGTGTGTTTCACATAGGGGTGTACAGTGAATGTTATTAAAGTGCACAGAATATAAATATAGCTCTTCATGCTGTATCTGGGAAAAGCTTTTAGAAAATCCTTCCGTTTTTGTGCGCATATAAACAATGGTTGATCTTTTGTGGGGGAGGGAGTGTTAGGGTTAAGAATAGTTCCCAAGTCTGGAATATTCCTAAAGGACAGAACCAAATCTTAAGATGTGTAAAAGGTAGTGTTATTGAGAGCTGGTGCAATGAAAGCACAGATAAGATTTATTCTGAAATGCTAGCTAACAAGTGTATTCTCTGGTGAACACAACAAACCTTCCTGGATATTGTCCAGGCCAACCAGTGGGACTTTATATCCAATCTGCCATAGGCTCCCAGTACCCACACAGCACTTGCTAAAGTGACCAAGGCTGCAGCTTGAGCAAATGGGGGTGTGTGTGTGTTTTAGATGGATGTGGGGATGCCTCCCCCAGGTCTCCTATGGATGCGGCAGGTTTACACAAAAGTGGGCACAGCCCACAGTCCTGGTGCAGGCAGATCACTAGGTACTCTAGGCTGCCACCCGCAGCTCTATGGTTATTGCCAGGGCAACCCCTGGCCAGAAGCAGAGCTGCAGCAGTTCATCTGTGCGTAGACTGACACTGCTCTGCCCTTGGCTGGTGTTCCGGGTTTAGGCAGCCTGCTCTGCCAGGGCCAGAGCAGGCAGCAGCACCTGCTCTGTCTCACTTCAGGTTGTCCCACCTTGACACAGATGGGCCACCTGGGGGTGGGGCAGAGCAGAAGCAGAGCTGGTGTCTGTCTAAAGACACCCAGTGTGCTTAATGGTCACCTTCACCCCAGTTAATCCAATTAGCAAGGCAAGGGGTTTGGGGAGGCTCTTCTCTAGAACTTCAGGAAGGAAGGGAGAAATGTGCCTTCATCACAGTGACTACGTTCCTCTAGCACTCTGCCTGACTGACTAATAAGCCCTGAATCAGGAAGCATTATATCCCTTCAAAATATTTTTTTGACATGGCCATCCTTAAAGCAAGATAAGTAAGGCTAGGTTTGTGTCGGTCTGTCTTTCTGTACCCCATTTCAGAATCTAGCAGTCTGCATGCAGGTCTGACTTCCTGCTGCCAGGAACAAAAGTAGTTGCCTCTCAACCTGCCCACAAAGAGGACAGAGGGATTTTTCTAGGTGGTGTGTCTGCAAAATAATCTGCAAAAAAGTCACAGCGGATAGGAGATGACTCAACCCCCAGCTGAAATTATGGCAGCCATCAAGAGCAAAACGCAATGGTCCCAACTGTACTGTGCATGAAGAGACTAAGAAAGGCAGTGCAGCAGGAAGGAAAAAATATAAGGCTATTAGGGGGGAAAAACAATATGGAGGTGGGCCCAGAAACAGCAAAACATCTACGAATGCATATGCGGTTATTCTGCATGGAAAACACAAAAGACCAGAAGTAGAGCAAAGTGGCTGTCGCTGGGGCTCCTTTGGATGCCAGGGGTGGTGGTGTGCGTGTTCCAGTGTCACCTGGGGAATTAGGCCATTTTCAGACGAGCGCGGTGTCGCCCGCGCTTGTTTCCCAAAAAAGCCGGCAGCCCATTGCACACGTGACGTTGCTGCCGAATACGCGCATGCGCGGGTGATGCGCATCCATTTCTGGGCGCGAACTGACCGGGTCGGTGATCGAAGCTGGTCATACGCGGCCGGAAATGGAAGTGTATCGCCCACACATGCACGTATTCAGCAGCAGCGTCACATGTGAAACGGGCTGCCGGCTTTTTTGAAAACAAGCGCGGGCGCCGCCGCGCTTGTCTAAAAATGACCTTTGTGTGCCCGGGTACACGGACATGTTTCAATTTCTGAACGTGCAGGGTCCTGGTCCTGCATGGGGTAAGTTGCATTAGAACAACTCTCAGTCCAAGCGGGTTGAGAGTTTGCTGGGTTCCAGCCACCCAGTAAATTCCAACGCCACTTATTCCAGGCCAATGCCACCAGTGGTGCTGACAGGGTTTTCCAGCCTGGTGCTGTACTAGCCCTGTTTATGTCTACGATGTCCCTTGGGCCAAATATGGGAAGTCCCCACTTCGGATTCCCTCCCACACAGTCTGAGTCCTGCTTCCTTCCAGATGGTGTTGAGACAGGATTTGTAGCATCAGGGAGTTCGGGTAGATCGCAGTTCTCTGGGTGTCTGGAGACTTTCCCAGGAGAAGCCAGAGCTCTCTTAAGAGCTCCTTCTCCTACAGCCACTTGGATTCAACTGAGGCTTTGGCTTAAACAGTTCCAGAGTCCCTCAGGACACTTCCTCTAATTGGATCCTGAAAGCCTGTCTGTCATAAGCCCTGCCCAGGTAGCCATCTTAGGTTTGGTGGCCATTTTAGGTATCCCTTGGCCACAGTAGCAAGGCAGAAGCACACAGCGACCTAGCCTCCTGCAGGCTCCCTATTACAGCAGCAAAAAAGCATATGCACTATATAAGGGGAACGACCAAGTCTGAATGAGGTCAGGCCAGTAATTCAGGGAGAGTCCATATCACGGAAGCAAAGCCAGGGACAGTCAATGATCTAGAAATTACAAAAGTGCCAGGTTCATCCCCCAAGGAGGCAAACAACATAAAAGAGTCGAACAAAAGTGTCAAGGGAAATATGCAGAAGAGTCAGAGTTAACCAAAAAACATGAGACATCCAATTAAAAAAGAAAGGAAGACACTGCTTCGTGACCTGAAAACAATACAACATATTCATAAATTTCTCCTAAAATTAGTAGTCTATCCTTGAGACATCAAGATTAAAATTGATTTAATTAGTCCCCAGGGTATAGAACTTTATGAAACTTTGCACTGTACTTACAAAGACTCTTTGCTCTAAGCAGATCATTTACTTCAACCCGAGACAATAATTTATTTTAAACATCAAAGCTATGAAACATGACAAATAAATGCTCTTCAATATCAACGTGACCATCTCCTTCAGACTGGCAGGAAGCCCAGGTTTCTGATCAGAAAACATTTCACACATACCAAAAAGTTGTTTTAGAAAACCAAAACCTGTTTCCAGCAAATTTTAAAAGTGTGGTAACTATCATCACTTTTTAAAAAAAGCTTTTTTAAAAAAAAACACAAACTATTCACAGTTCAACTCTACTCCAGAAAGCAACTGTAAAATTGGCCTAATTAGATTCCATGTCTTTTCCCAAATCTTCCTGCAATACCCATAGCGATATAGAGAGTATTATTATAATGCCTTCTATTATAGTAACTGTAGTAATAATTATACTCAAATTGTGTTTTTCCAGCTGGACAAGATTGGAGGCAATTGTTTGTTTACCAAACCTTTGCAAAAATAACCCCCCAAATTGTGTGCGTAACTCTTTCTAGGATCAGGTATGCCTTTGTTAGCCCCACCTTCAGTATGGTTCTGTGGGGTCAAGCAGAAACAGCAGGGGAGAATACAGAAGCCACCAGCTTGACAAAAAANGCTCCGGCGGCGGCGGCGGGCGGTCCAGAGGCCTCAGCGCCGGCTGTGGCTGCTGGCGTCAGAGACGCTCTAGGCCTTCCGGGGAAACCTCAGCGCTTGTGAGTAGGAACTCTGGAGCTAGGGGCCAGAGTCAGGCACTGGAAAGAGGCTGTATAAAAACTAGCTGCAGACTGAATTTGATCCCCAGGCCTAGTGTTCTTGTTTGTAAACTTCCATTAAACTCTTACTCCCAAATCAGATTAATAATCCTCTTATCCCATTTTTCCACTTGTTGAAAGATAACAATTAAACTGCTAATATCTCATACTATTAGCCCTTCAGTGGGTGTTTTCGGACAGACAGGGAGCCCGCCAGAGCCCAGAGCTACTCCATGGGCCCACCCCCACAGCTGCCTTCTCCACCCGGGGCCACATCAGACAGACTGGCAGTGTATCTATCTGTACTGACCATGATCTGTCTGTGTGGCGTGTCCCCCATCCCCCGAGCTGTGGGTCACTCTAGTGATGCTGTAGGCGGCTGTCCATGACACTCTGGTGCTGAATGTGGCAACAGATGGAAGAGAATGGAGGTGCTCCTTGGTTCCCCCCAGCGGACAGGCAGCAGCTCCAAGTTTGGCTGTTGTCCCTAGTTTGGCCAGCCCACCCTGAGCAGCATGTCCTGGATCATAAAGAGCAGACCATACTCGGCTGTCCCGGAACCCCAGCCTGCTCAGTGTTGCACATCTGGTGGGCGCTCTTCATACAGACCAGTAAACCCGAAGGCAATGCGGGCATCCGTGGGCAAATCCCAAGCTGCTTTCAGTCTGTTTACATCCAATATTTCCTTAAACATAGTGTGTCTTTTCAGTGTCAACATTTCCAGACCAAAAATCAATTTTCTCATGCCCGCACAAACTCTCTTCTCTACCAGAACAAGAAAGTCTGTCTTGTTTCTTCTTTCATCCCAGGTCAGCTTCAATTTTCACAGTTGAAATTGAATGGTTGACTTTTGCTCCCAGTGATGCCGAGTTTCTTACATTGTTTTGTTTTTTTAACTAATCTGGATTTGCAAACTTTAGAGTGAATTTGGGAAAATTGTAACTGTTTTGAGCAGTGTTGGAGCAAGTGGATGAACAACAGGACAAAAGAGAGGATGCGTTACTGAATGTTAACATGAAAATGATGCTGATTTGAATCAGTGGGTGTACAAGACTTGACAAACAGTGAGTAATTATGCCTTAGTTTTGTAGATGAAACAAGCTTCTTTACTTTAGAGAAGCTAAATTGGTGGTGGTTGTGTTGTAAACTAACAATCTGTACTTCATGACCAGCTGAATAAAAACTAACAACATAGGGTGCAGCCACATGAGCTGCAGAGGGCCCAATCTCCATGTGGCCCTGTGGCAGGCAAGCTCAGCCACCACATTGTGGGGCAGCGCAGGGAGCAGAACAGATGCACCGGGTGGACCAAGACACGGATCACACAAGCGGGTGCCCAGCCCTGCCCTCCCTCCTTCCCCTGGCCTGACCACTATCCCACCCCTGGCAGTAACGTGGCCATGTGAGACTGTAGCAAGCGGCTGCCGCTTAAAGCCCCGCAATGGACCTCACTGCACGATGGGGCAGACAGCGACCGGACAGGCAAACTGTCGTAACTTGGGCAGCCTTACTCCTTTTTGGCAAGACTGCTACATGCTGCATCCTCAGCCTTTTCCCAAGTATACAGCTCTAGCAGCCAGCTGCCTGTCCCATCACATGGCAGGGGAAACATCTGGCAGCCACCAGTCACACGATACAGTGCATTGTGTGGTAAGGCTGCCCAGAGTGAGGTAAAGTTCCCCAAGGCACAGTTAGGCATCTTATGTGGCTTCACCCATAAGAATTTTGGGACTGTCGAATTCCCAGAACTAATAAAGCTGAAGAATAAGAATAAGATCCAAGGAAATTTTAAAATAAGGTGTGTGTGTGAAGTCTTTGAATAAGGCCCTTTTCACACAGACACTCGAATACTGATAAAGTGGGTGTTACATTTTATTATACATGTTGCAGGGCGGCAGGTGTGCTCTATTGAGTGTCAGTGTTAGAGTGTCTGTGGGAAAAGGGCTTATGTCTGAATGAACATAACGGAAGTGTTTTGTTAAAAATAAAATTAAAAAGAGGCTAAAATACAGCAGTCTAAAATGAAACTAGGCCAAATACGTTCTAAACCTTAAAGGAATGAGGATGAAGACTTCTGCTCTTAAATGAACAAAAACTAGGGAACTGACTGCCAGATCCTGAAGCAACTGAGAATTCCCCTGGTGTAGCAGGATGTTTTGGGTGGCATAAAACCAAAAAGGACAGCTCTGCCCTCCTGGCTACTCTTTTTTTTGATAGGATAGGATCATGGCTTTAGTGATGTAGGGACCATTCTGGTTGGCAGGGATTGCCAGAATTTGAGATTCCAGGCTTTTGTAACACATTTGGTTGTCATAATCCAAAAGGCAAAGTGGTGATACTTGAAATGCTTTAATCTCTCAGCCCCAGTTCTGAAGGGACAATACCCTTTATGTCTAATACTGAATTTTAAAATACCTTCTGTTCCTTTTGAGATGATAATTGCTTCCTGTCAAAGCTGTAACTGCTTTCCAAAAGAAGACTGAGACTTCAAAAGAAGACTGCATTAAGGGGCTTTTTTAAAGGCATTTAGGTTTTGGAATATTTTCTGATTTAGTGTGTGCTTTAATTTCTTTTGTTTTTGTTTTTTAATGACTAGGTATTTTATTATTATTATTTATTATTTATTTATTAATAATAATAAGGTCCTGAGGGAATTAACCTTGGACCTGGACAGCCACTCTGTCGATGAGCTGGTCCAGCATTGGAACAGCTTGCTGGGGGAGGCCACTGACAGGGTGGCTCCGAGACGCCCCCTGCCTCTGTCACATCACTGCAGGGTTTCTTGGTTTACCAAGGGGCTGCGGTGTATGAAACAGGTAGGCAGAAAGCTAGAGAGATGCTGGAGTTGGACTCGCTCTGACTCCGACTGACATCTCCATAGGGCCCGTTTGCGGTCCTATGTTGAGGCTGTGAGGACAGCAAAGAAGGAGTTCTTTGCTGTCCTCATAGTGTCTGCAAAGTCACGCCCAGCGGAGCTGTTTCGGGTGGTGTGGGGGCTGGACAGTCCGGCCTCCCTCCACCTGGACAGGGACATGTCCCAGGCCTGCTGTGAGGAGTTTGTCACCTACTTTGCAGACAAGTTCGCTCAGATCCAGAGCAACTTTGACACTGGGTTGGGGACAGTTGGTAGAGAGAGCAAGGTTACGGAGGACCTGTCTGGTCCAACTTTGTGGGAGGAGTTTCAGGAAGTGACGCCAGCCGATGCGGTGGATGTCCTGGGGTCTGTGAGAGTCAGCAGTTGTGAACTTGATCCCTGCCCGTCCTGGTTGGTGAAAGCCTCCAGGGAGACATTGGGGATGGTGTTGACGAGAGTGGTTAAAGCGTCCCTGCGGCAGGGGAGGTTGTCACCCAGCCTCAAGGAGACTGTGGTGCACCCCCTGCTGAAGAAACCATCATTAGATGTGGACGCACTTGCCAGCTACCGACCTGTCTCTAACCTTCCCTTTTTAGGGAAGGTTATTGAGTGGGCGGTGGCGATCCAGCTCCAGGTGCATCTAGACGGCATCGGTTTCCTAGACGCTTTTCAATCTGGGTTCCATCCTGGCTATGGCACAGAGACAGCGTTGGTGGCCTTGGTGGATGATCTCCGCTGGGAGATGGATGCAGGATATTCTACATTTCATGTCCTGCTAGATCTCTCAGCCGCTTTTGATACCGTGGACCATGGGCTGCTGTTGAGGCGGCTGCGAGACTTGGGGGGTCTGGACGGGACTGTTCTTGAGTGGTTCCACTCATTCCTCTCGGGGAGAAGCCAGTGCGTAGTGCTGGGGGCTGAGGCATCTTGCCCCCACGCCTTGTCCTGCAGCGTTCTGCAGGGTTCCATTCTGTCTCCATTATTATTTAACATATATATGCAACCCTTGCGGGAGATAGTGAGAGGGTTCAGGGTGTGATGTCACCAATATACTGATGATACTCAGCAATACCTCTCTTTTTCAGCTGACCCAGACCCTGCTGTCTCATTGCTATCCCAGTGTTTGGAGGCCGTAGCGGAGTGGATGCGGCAGAGCAGACCTGAAGCTCAACCACGATAAGACAGAGGTGATGGTGGTGGGGAGGGTGAGGGAGGTGTTGGCCTCCCTGATACAGGCGTCCACACTCCTATAGCTCAGCAGGTTCAGATTTTGGGGGTGGTGTTGGACTCGGATCTCCACCTGGATCGACAGGTGGAGGCGGTGGCAAAGGCCACCTTCTGTCAGTTGTATCTAGTGCGGAGGTTGCATCCATACGTCTTCGGGCCAGACCTGGCCTCCCTCATCCATGCCTTCATCACCTCGAGGCTGGACTACTGTAATGCGCTCTGCATGGGGCTGCCCTTGTTCCTGGTCTGGAGGCTGCAGCTAGTGCAGAATGCGGCGGCACAGCTCCTGATGGGGACAAGTCGTCGGGAGCATATAACACCTGTGCTCCGGATTCTGCATTGGCTGCCAATAGCGTGCCGAGCCAGGTTCAAGGTATTGGTATTGATCTATAAAGCCCTTCACGGTCTGGGCCCCTCGTACCCCAGGGACCGCTTCGTCCTCCGCATCCCAGAGCGGCTCCTTCGATCTGCCAGGGGTGCCTTCTTGGAGGTCCCCCATGTTAAGCAGGGGGCCACAATGAAGAGGGCATTCTCAGTAGCCGGGCCACAACTTTGGAACTCCCTCCCAGAGGAAGCTCGCCTGGCCCCAAGCCTTTTGACATTCCGGTGGACTTGTAAAACCTGGCTGTTTGCCCAGGCCTTTGGGGAGGAGTGAGGGAGGGGGGGTTAGGGTTTTATCTCTCCCTTACCTTTTTATTTTTATTTGTTTATCCCTACCCTGTTTGACAGGGAAGAGGGAGAGGAAGAATTAGGAGGGAAGATAAGAAGTTTAGTTTTTGCCATGTTCAGTTTGAGTTGGCATTGAGACATCCAAGCGGAGATATCAGAGAGACAGTTGGTGAGACGAGCTTGAACAGAGGGGGAGAGGGAAGTGGTGGAGAGATAGAGTTGAGTGTTGTCAGCATATAGGTGGTATTGGAAACTGGGAGGCAATGAGTTTGCCTAGGGATTGGGTGTAGATAGAGAAGAGGAGAGGGCCAAGGACAGAGCCTTGGGGAATTCTGACTGAGAAGGGTAGGGAGGAGGAGGGGGAGGAGTTAGGAAGAGAGACATTGAAGGAGCAGTCAGAAAGGTAGGAGGAGAACCAGTCGAGGACAGAGTCCCGGAATCCAAGGGAGTGAAGCAATTCAAGCAGGACCGAGTGGTCAACAGTGTCGAAGGCAGCAGAGGGATCAAGGAGGACAAGAATAGAGTAAAGGCAGTTGGATTTAGACACACGAAGATCATTGGTGATCTTAGCAAGAGCGATCTCAGTGTAATGAAGGGGCCGGAAGCCAGATTGGAGGGGGTCACGGGAGAAGTTGGCGGAGCGGAGGTCGAGGCAACGGGAGTAGACAACACGTTCGAGGAGTTTAGAAACAAAAGGGAGGAGCGAGACAAGGCGGTAATTAGAGGGTTCAGAGGGATCCAGAGTGGACTTTTTGAGGATGGGGGAGACAGTGGTGTGTTTAAAGGCCAGAGGGGAAGGAGCCGGTAGAGAGGGAGAGGTTGATGATGTGGAGGAGGAGAGGGATGACGGTGGAAGCAATGGAGGTCAGGAAGTGGGAAGGAATGGGGTCCAGGGGGCAAGTGGAGGGTTTGGAGGAAGAGAGCAGGGAGGAGATTTCCTCAAGGGAGGTGGGAGGGAAGGAGGACAGGAGAGAGGTGGGGGGAGTGGTAGGGGGAGAGGACTTGGAAGCGATATCCAGACGGATCTTGTCAATCTTAGAGGTGAAAAAGAGAGCAAGATCCTGAGCAGAGAGAGAAGAGGGAGGAGGAGGACAGGGGGGTTTGAGAAGGGAGTCGAAGGTGGAAAAGAGGCGGCGAGGGTCCCGGGAGCAGGACTTAATGTGTGAGGCATAGTACTGCTGTCTAGTGAGGGAGACAGCAGAGTTGAGCGATGAGAGGCAGAATCTGAAGTGGAGGAACTCAGCTTGGTAGTGGGATTTGCGCCAGAGGCGTTTAGCAGCCCGGGTGTAGGAGCGGAAATGGCGAAAGGAGCACAGATGGTATGGTACTAACCTTCATCAGTTGTTGTTTCCTACAGTAGGAAATGAACATTTATACCTTTGAACCAGTGTAGTGGTGGTGTTACCTTTTATATATAGGATAGTGTTGTCTGGTAGGTTGCCAGTGGGGCTGGTACCGCAGAGCTACATTCCTGAAATCTGTGAATTGGAGTCTCTGTAATATGTGTCTCAAATGTAAAGTAGTGTCTCTCTCTCTCATAAAAATCCAAGAGTGAATCCAGCCTTAAAGTTGTTCTAATCTGTGAGGGAAACTGTGTAATCAGTCTAGCAAGAACTAGTAATCGGTCTAGCAAAAACTAGAAAGAATGAAATGGAGGAAAAAATGATTTTATATTTTTCTTGTTCAGCTATGATCCTGCAATATTTTTGCAGAGGCAACCATCCACTCTGCAGAGATGTACAAGATAACCAACAAACCTTATCTCCAGACAGTACAGATGGTGCTTTTGATGGACAGTCAAGGATGGTGCAAACTCTTTTCCAATTTAAAAAAAAAGAAACCCTCAGGAGCTGCTTGTAGATCTTGAAATAAGTGCAGTGTGAATTCAAAGCTGTTACATTTGTGATGCCAATGTGAATTAGAGAGCTTCAGGAGAGTTTCAGCCTTGCCATTACTTACTGCATTTGCTCCCTTTGTTTGAAATTGATTTTGATATTTTATTCATATGTCATATCTCTGAGCAAAGCTTCCCACACTGCTTCCTATGAAGTTTATTTTTATACTATGATAAACATATTATTGACCTTCCAAAATAGTTGAATAGCCTGCCTTTGTTTGTTTTTTAAATGACTCTGCAAGCATGCTAAATGAATGTATGTTATTCACATTTTGATGTCTGGTTCCATAATGATTGATATTAACTTGTCCTATTGTGTGTACTTTTCCAGAAAAAGAATGTCTGCTCACAAACCTCAAACTCGTCTGTTTGGCATTCTTTTCTCCCCCTCTTTCCCTACCATATCTGTGGTGAAGATCCACAAAAAAGCATTAATGAAAGGGCAACTCTTCATTTCACTTCACTAGTGGCACAGTCTGTTTGCCTAATGCTCAAATTAAATATAAATACTGTGTTCCATATAGGTAAAACCCAGGGCCATTGGCCTGGAACATTACTTAATACTAACACTTCCTAGTAGCTGTGTTCTTACAAAGGACATGTGCATGCTTTTTTGTCAAGCTGGTGGCTTCTGTATTCTCCCCTGCTGTTTCTGCTTGACCCCACAGAACCATACTGAAGGTGGGGCTAACAAAGGCATACCTGATCCTAGAAAGAGTTACGCACACAATTTGGGGGGTTATTTTTGCAAAGGTTTGGTAAACAAACAATTGCCTCCAATCTTTTCCAGCTGGAAAAACACAATTTGAGTATAATAATTACTACAGTTACTATAATAGAAGGCATTATAATAATACTCTCTATATCGCTATGGGTATTGCAGGAAGATTTGGGAAAAGACATGGAATCTAATTAGGCCAATTTTACAGTTGCTTTCTGGAGTAGAGTTGAACTGTGAATAGTTTGTGTTTTTTTTTAAAAAAGCTTTTTTTAAAAAGTGATGATAGTTACCACACTTTTAAAATTTGCTGGAAACAGGTTTTGGTTTTCTAAAACAACTTTTTGGTATGTGTGAAATGTTTTCTGATCAGAAACCTGGGCTTCCTGCCAGTCTGAAGGAGATGGTCACGTTGATATTGAAGAGCATTTATTTGTCATGTTTCATAGCTTTGATGTTTAAAATAAATTATTGTCTCGGGTTGAAGTAAATGATCTGCTTAGAGCAAAGAGTCTTTGTAAGTACAGTGCAAAGTTTCATAAAGTTCTATACCCTGGGGACTAATTAAATCAATTTTAATCTTGATGTCTCAAGGATAGACTACTAATTTTAGGAGAAATTTATGAATATGTTGTATTGTTTTCAGGTCACGAAGCAGTGTCTTCCTTTCTTTTTTAATTGGATGTCTCATGTTTTTTGGTTAACTCTGACTCTTCTGCATATTTCCCTTGACACTTTTGTTCGACTCTTTTATGTTGTTTGCCTCCTTGGGGGATGAACCTGGCACTTTTGTAATTTCTAGATCATTGACTGTCCCTGGCTTTGCTTCCGTGATATGCACTCTCCCTGAATTACTGGCCTGACCTCATTCAGACTTGGTCGTTCCCCTTATATAGTGCATATGCTTTTTTGCTGCTGTAATAGGGAGCCTGCAGGAGGCTAGGTCGCTGTGTGCTTCTGCCTTGCTACTGTGGCCAAGGGATACCTAAAATGGCCACCAAACCTAAGATGGCTACCTGGGCAGGGCTTATGACAGACAGGCTTTCAGGATCCAATTAGAGGAAGTGTCCTGAGGGACTCTGGAACTGTTTAAGCCAAAGCCTCAGTTGAATCCAAGTGGCTGTAGGAGAAGGAGCTCTTAAGAGAGCTCTGGCTTCTCCTGGGAAAGTCTCCAGACACCCAGAGAACTGCGATCTACCCGAACTCCCTGATGCTACAAATCCTGTCTCAACACCATCTGGAAGGAAGCAGGACTCAGACTGTGTGGGAGGGAATCCGAAGTGGGGACTTCCCATATTTGGCCCAAGGGACATCGTAGACATAAACAGGGCTAGTACAGCACCAGGCTGGAAAACCCTGTCAGCACCACTGGTGGCATTGGCCTGGAATAAGTGGCGTTGGAATTTACTGGGTGGCTGGAACCCAGCAAACTCTCAACCCGCTTGGACTGAGAGTTGTTCTAATGCAACTTACCCCATGCAGGACCAGGACCCTGCACGTTCAGAAATTGAAACATGTCCGTGTACCCGGGCACACAAAGGTCATTTTTAGACAAGCGCGGCGGCGCCCGCGCTTGTTTTCAAAAAAGCCGGCAGCCCGTTTCACATGTGACGCTGCTGCTGAATACGTGCATGTGTGGGCGATACACTTCCATTTCCGGCCGCGTATGACCAGCTTCGATCACCGACCCGGTCAGTTCGCGCCCAGAAATGGATGCGCATCACCCGCGCATGCGCGTATTCGGCAGCAACGTCACGTGTGCAATGGGCTGCCGGCTTTTTTGGGAAACAAGCGCGGGCGACACCGCGCTTGTCTGAAAATGGCCTAATTCCCCAGGTGACACTGGAACACGCACACCACCACCCCTGGCATCCAAAGGAGCCCCAGCGACAGCCACTTTGCTCTACTTCTGGTCTTTTGTGTTTTCCATGCAGAATAACCGCATATGCATTCGTAGATGTTTTGCTGTTTCTGGGCCCACCTCCATATTGTTTTTCCCCCCTAATAGCCTTATATTTTTTCCTTCCTGCTGCACTGCCTTTCTTAGTCTCTTCATGCACAGTACAGTTGGGACCATTGCGTTTTGCTCTTGATGGCTGCCATAATTTCAGCTGGGGGTTGAGTCATCTCCTATCCGCTGTGACTTTTTTGCAGATTATTTTGCAGACACACCACCTAGAAAAATCCCTCTGTCCTCTTTGTGGGCAGGTTGAGAGGCAACTACTTTTGTTCCTGGCAGCAGGAAGTCAGACCTGCATGCAGACTGCTAGATTCTGAAATGGGGTACAGAAAGACAGACCGACACAAACCTAGCCTTACTTATCTTGCTTTAAGGATGGCAATGTCAAAAAAATATTTTGAAGGGATATAATGCTTCCTGCTTCAGGGCTTATTAGTCAGTCAGGCAGAGTGCTAGAGGAACGTAGTCACTGTGATGAAGGCACATTTCTCCCTTCCTTCCTGAAGTTCTAGAGAAGAGCCTCCCCAAACCCCTTGCCTTGCTAATTGGATTAACTGGGGTGAAGGTGACCATTAAGCACACTGGGTGTCTTTAGACAGACACCAGCTCTGCTTCTGCTCTGCCCCACCCCCAGGTGGCCCATCTGTGTCAAGGTGGGACAACCTGAAGTGAGACAGAGCAGGTGCTGCTGCCTGCTCTGGCCCTGGCAGAGCAGGCTGCCTAAACCCGGAACACCAGCCAAGGGCAGAGCAGTGTCAGTCTACGCACAGATGAACTGCTGCAGCTCTGCTTCTGGCCAGGGGTTGCCCTGGCAATAACCATAGAGCTGCGGGTGGCAGCCTAGAGTACCTAGTGATCTGCCTGCACCAGGACTGTGGGCTGTGCCCACTTTTGTGTAAACCTGCCGCATCCATAGGAGACCTGGGGGAGGCATCCCCACATCCATCTAAAACACACACACACCCCCATTTGCTCAAGCTGCAGCCTTGGTCACTTTAGCAAGTGCTGTGTGGGTACTTGGAGCCTATGGAAGATTGGATATAAAGTCCCACTGGTTGGCCTGGACCGTGAGGCAGGGGAAGCCTCACAAGGACAGGGCTGTGAGGCGAGGGACGCCTCATGGATGATTGGAAGGGGGATCCGCAGTAAGGGGGACACAGGGAAGCAAGCGCTCGGGAACTTGAGGTCACAAGGCAGTGCCCAGGAAAACTACCCTCAGGGTTGAATAGGGCTTTAGAACGAAATAGTTCCCAGCCTAGATCATCATCGGGTATCTGAAGGTAGCGCAAGCCTTGAACCATTCCCGCTCTCACACTTATGCGAGGAAACAGGACTAGGGTGGAGGGTGCAGGGTGCGGGTGGAGGGAGTGCGAGGACGAGGGCAGGGACAAGGAGAGGAGAGGACTTACACACAGGGACCCAGGACACACCGACATGCACAGAGGAAGAATGCACACTCACCTGTATCACTCTAGCTCAGCACCTCACTCACACACCTCTCGCTCCACTCTCTCGCTCGCTCTCTCTCAGTCACGATGGCTTAGGGAATTCCACAGTCACAATAGCCAGGGGGCCGGTCTCACAGGCAGAGCACTGTTCACCAGCAGTGTCTGCCTCTTTCAGAGCTGCTTAAGTATGTGGAGAGAGCGTGGGGCAGTGCCGGAGACGCTCCGAGCGGCGAGGCCCCGTCAGCTGGGGTGTGAGAGGCGTGGCCGTAGGGGGCGCTGGGGAAACCCTACTTCTGGGTTTGTTACGCGTTGCAGGGGGCGTGGCCTTCGCCCGGGATGCCCTGTCTAGCTGCGCCCATCCCGCACTTCCTGGTAGCGGTGGTGGCGCGGCTGCCGGAGAACTGGAAAGGGGCTCCGCTCCCTCATGAGTTGGAGGTGAGCTGGTGGCAGATGGGGGTACAGGGAGATTGGGGGCTCGATCCCCCTGCCCTCGATGGCGGAGCCTGACATGGACAATATCTAGTGAGGTTTGTTGTGTTCACTAGAGAATACACTTATTAGCTTGAATTTCGGGATAAATCATATCTGTGCTTTCATTGCACCAGCTCTCAATAACACTGCCTTTTACGCATCTTAAGATTTAGTTCTGTCCTTTAGGAATATTCCAGACTTGGGAACTATTCTTAACCCTAACACCCCCTCCCCCCAGAAAGATCAACCATTGTTTATATGCGCACAAAAACTGAAGAATTTTCTAACAGCAGAATGAAGCGCTTTTCCCAGATACAAAGACTTCTGGTCTTTTGTGCTTTCCACACCAAGTAACCGCATATGCATTCGTGGATGTTAAGCTGTTTCTGGGCCCTCCTCCATATCGTTTTTTTCTCCGAATAGCCTTCTAATTTTTCCTTCCTGCTGCACTGCCTTTCTTAGTCTCTTCATACACTGTACAGTTGGGACCATTGCGTTTTGCTCTTGATGGCTGCCATAATTTCAGATGGGGTTGAGTCTTCTCCTGCCCACTGTGACCTTTTTGCAGATTATTTTGTGGACAGAATTGCTCGGATTCACCAAGACCTCAATGCCACACTTAATGCAGTGGAAGACGTAGAGGTTGTAGAAGCCCCAGCTTGTCCGATTTTATGGGATCACTTTCAGTCGGTGACACCCGCTGATGTGGTGGGGGTGCTTGGGGCTGTTCGAGCCACCTCTTGTGAATTAGATCCGTGCCCATCCTGGCTGGTTAAGAGCTGCCAGGAGACATTGGGCCGGTGCTGGCTGGGGTGGTCAACACCTCCCTGCGGGAGAGTGCCAAGTTGTCTCAAGGAGGCGGTGGTGCAGTCTCTGCTCAAGAAACAATCGCTTGACGCTGACTCCCCTGCCAACTAACGGCCTGTCTCTAACCTTCCCTTTTTAGGGAAGGTTATTGAATGGGTAGTGGCTCAGCTCCAGGGGCATCTCGATCGCGTCGGTTATCTTGATCCTTCGCAGTCTGGCTTCTGTCCAGGGCATGGCACTGAGATAGTGCTTTTGGCCTTGGTACATGATCTTCCCCGAGAAAAGGACCATCCTTTTAGATCTTTCAGCAGCATTTGATACCATTGACTACAAGATGTTGGTGACATGCCTGCGGGATAGTGCAGGGGTGGGTGGGATCGTTCTCGAATGGTTCCACTCATTCCTGACTGGAAGAACTCAGCGGGTGGTACTCAGTGATTATTTTTCATCTTACCATGACCTCCTGTGTGGGGTCCCACAGTTTCGGTTTTGTCCCCTCTCCTGTTCAATGTGTACGTGCAGCCGCTCGGCGAAGTGACCAGAGAGTTCGGGGTGAGCTGTCATCAGTATGCGGATGACACCCAACTGTATCTCTCATTTTCAAGTGACCCAGGCCCTGCTGTCGCGGTGCTTACCCAATGTTTGGCAGCTGTGGGGGACTGGATGAGGGCTAACCGACTTCAACTGAATTCTGACAAGACGAAGGTGATTCTTGTGGGTAGGTCAGTGGAGTTGACAGCTCCATCGATCGAAGGAGTTTGTCCTTCACTGACATCCCTGGTGTGGAGCCTGTGGTTGGTCCTCGATGTGCAGCTCCGTCTGGATCTCCAGGTGGAGGCTGTGGTGAGGAGTGCCTTCCACCCGTTACATCTGGTGCGGTGGTTTCGGCCACTGGTTTCAGTTCCAGACCTGGCCACGATCATCCATGCTTTTATTACCTCTCGATTAGACTACTGCAACACGCTCTACGTGGGGCTCAGAAGCTGCAGCTGGTGCAGAATGCGGTGGCCCAGCTCCTGGTGAGGTTGGGCCATTGGGAGCACATTACACCAGTGCTCAGGTCTCTGCACTGACTGCCAATAGTTTTCCAGGCCCGATTCAAAGTGTTGGTCTTAACTTATAAAGCCCTACATGGTCTGGGCCCTGTTTATCTGCGAGACTGCCTCACTCCCCGGGACCTGGATCGGCCCCTATGGTCAGCTGGAGGTCCCCTGGGTCTCCGGGGGGGTGGCACGCAGAGCAGGGTGTTCTCAGTCGCCATGCCTGTGGACCTCCCTCCCAGAAGGGGCATGTCTGGCCCCGGACCTCCTGGCCTTCCGTAAGAACTGAAAAACCTGACTGTTCCATCAGGCATTTGGTGAGGGAGAGGGGTAGGGTGGAGAAGGGGGGGGGATGGGAAGGTGGAGAGGGGAAGGGGGGGGAGGATGGGGAGGTGTGTATTTTTGTATTTTGTTTTATGATTGATATTTTAAAATGTTAGAATTGTTTTATATTTTTATAATGTTGTTAGCCACTCTGAGCTGCTGAGGTGGGGAGAGCGAGATATAAGTTTTGATAAATAAATAAATAAATAAATAAATAAATAAATGATGGACGTTAAAAGAAATCTGAGCAGATGCAAAATTATGTGCGGAGACACACATGCTATCCTCCATGTGGGTGGAACAAAATAAACCAGACAGGACACCAGGGCCATAACCTTCTACAGTGTTACTTAGACCTGTTCACTTTCCCAGTGAGCTTACAAATTAAAGGTCGACTCCTGGAAGCAGCCATGTGAGTAACTTTACACCTCCAGGTAGTTCCAGTGACTTCTGGTAGCTACCCTGGTGCATGGCAAACAGAGGCTTGTGCCTCTTCCGGATGGGCATTCCTAACCTGTTCCTTTCACGTCCCAAGGAGGCGGTTCAATCATTAAGTTTTCATTGTTCCAAGCCATTTCTAAAGGTTTGTCGTCTTCAAAAATGCAGCTACCTTAAATCCTGTCCCTGCAATGACAAATAAAAGTTGTTTATTTGATCTAGTATACGGGCTTTGCAATCAGGCAAGTCTTTGTTTGTTCAATTTTTACCCCGCCCTTCCCACAAGGGCTCAAGGTGGCTTACAAAAATATAAGAAGTATAAAACATAAACACAAAAGCCCCTAAACACACCTCCCCTCTGACACTCTCCATCCACTCTAATCCTCCCCCACAACCTCACCTAAAACCCAGTTTCAACAATTGGCTTTAGAATTACAGTGGCCCAATAGCATTCTAAAGGTGATGTTTCGTCGGGGAGTGGGGGAGGAAATAAAAGACCAGTTGGCCCTGGTCGAACCTCCAGCAACATGGGAGACCTTTCACTACACATAGAGGAATGTCTTATAGAGCACAAATGCGAGAGATGCCAGGATATGCACCCAGGACTACTCAGGCCCTTCCCGCCAGTAGGGCCGCCCAAGCTCCCAGAGCCTGAACCAATGCAGCTTGGGGCATCCCGAGGCCCCCTGTCGAGGGAAGAGCGAGAACGACGGAGAGCATCCCGCTCTTGCTTCTACTGTGGGGAACCCTCCCACTTCATTGGGGAGTGCCCGGCCTTACCATCCCATCGGTGGGATGCGGGAAATGGACGGGGCCGAGGAGGGCAGGCGTCACCTCGACCCTAGAGACCATGAAGACCCCGTTCCTTCCTGCCTGCAAGAACCCCCATTTACAAGTTCCTGTGACCCTCATCCTCTCCCCACAGGGCTCTTTGGTAACCTGGGCCTTGATAGATTATGGGGCTTTGGGGAACTTTATAGATGGCCAACTCATTGCCAAATGGTCCGTCCCTACCTAACCTAAAATCCCCTCGGAGGTGGTGCATTCGATTGACGGTTCCCCCCTCATTTCTGGACCGGTGACCGTATGCACCTTTCCTCTGAACTGTGCAATTGGAGCTCATTATGAGCAACTCTCTTTCGATGTAGTCTGCACCCCTCTCTTCCAAGTTGTCCTATGGGTGCCCTGGCTGCAACGTCATGACCCCTGTATTATACTACCAAGAAGTATTTAGTAAGACCCAAGCTACCGAATTACCGCCGCGACGCCCCTACGACTGTCCCATTGACCTACTTCCAGGAGCCGAGCCACCCTTCGGTCGCATTTATGCATTGGCAGGTCTGGAGCTGCAAACCTTGTGGGTATATTTAGATGAAAGTTTATGACAGGGATTCATTCGGCACTCCACCTCCCCGGCAGGAGCCCCAATCTTTTTTGTGATTAAGAAGGACGGAGGGCTGCAACCATGTGTGGATTATCGAGGACTTAATAGCATGACTGTTAAAAATAGATACCCGCTCCCGTTGATTCTCGAGCTACTGAATGGACTACAAGGAGCTCATCTCTTTACGAAGTTGGACCTGCGGGGGGCATATAACCTCTTGCGGGTGCGAGAGGGAGACGAGTGGAAAACCGCCTTCTGCACCCGCTATGGATTGTTCGAATACTGTGTGATGGCCTTCGGGCTAGCGAACACCCCAGCCACCTTCCAACATTTGATCAATGACATCTTTCGAGATGTCTTGGACATTTACGTTATCGCCTGTCTTGATGACATTCTTGTGTATTCCTCATCCCTTGAAGAGCACGTACGGCACGTGCGAGAAGTCCTGCATCGATTACAGGTCAACAAGTTGTATTGTAAACGGGACAGATGTTTCTTTCATCTTATGACGGTGAGTTTTTAGGGGTTTATTATCAGCCCAGAAGGGGTGATGATGGACCCCCAGAAGGTAAAGGCACTGCAGGATTGGCCACCCCCAAAGGCAGTAAAACCCCTCCAACGCTTTCTAGGCAGTGCGAAC
Organism: Sphenodon punctatus; assembly: GCA_003113815.1. NCBI lineage: Eukaryota > Metazoa > Chordata > Lepidosauria > Sphenodontia > Sphenodontidae > Sphenodon > Sphenodon punctatus. The sequence continues at coordinate 752,142 of QEPC01010659.1, forward strand.
TATTACTGTCAGTACATTCCTAATTATGCTGAAATTACCTCCTCCTTGACACAATTGCTCAAGAGAAATCAACTGTATCACTGGGGATCGGAACAACAATGGAGCTTTGACTTTTTAAAGCAAGCGTTCACCACCACCCCCTTGTTACAACACCCAGACTTTGACAAACCCTTCTGTGTTGAAGCAGACGCTTCCGGACGGGCCATAGGGGCGGTGCTTCTACAACCTACGGGAACCACTGACACCCTTCTCCCCTGTGCCTATTACTCACGACAGCTTACCCCGGCCGAACGTAACTATTCCATTTTGGACCGGGAACTCCTGGCTATTAAAGTGGCTTTTCAAACTTGGAGACACTACTTGGAAGGGGCTCAACACCCTGTTACCGTGGTCACTGACCACAAGAATCTCACGTTTTTGCAAACAGCCCATATAGCGAATGCCTGACACGCCCGATGGGCGTTGTTCTTCGCCCGATTTAACTTCCATATTCGGTACCGCCCGGGCTGCCTCCATGTGTTGGCCGATGCCCTTTCGCAGTATATGGAAGAACAACCCCAAGAGCAACGAAATCCTGAACCAATCCTCGAGCAGCTAATCTTTACAGCTATGTATGTGTCCTCGGAGGAGCTTCGTGAGGCAACCCAGCAAGAACTTTCCCCTGAGGAGAACTCAACAGAAAAATCTACGGATGGCCTACGATGGCATGAGGGGAAAATAATCGTACCCCTCTCCTGTCGTCCTCGAATCTTGTGGGCCCATCACAAAGCCCCTACCGCCGGGCATCCCGTGGCTGAACGAATGCAACAACTCCTCCAACGGTCCTTTTGGTGGCCGACCTTGGGAAAGGACGTTCGCCAACATGTGTCCAGCTGTGTTATGTGTGCTCAGATGAAAATTCCCCATCGCGCCCCTGCCAGACCGCTGCAAGTTCTCCCACTACCCTGCGGCCCATGGCAGCGGATAGGACTTGACTTCATAATTGAATTGCCCCCCTCACGCCACTATACCACCGTTCTAGTTGTGGTGGACCACTTCACTAAATTAGCCCACTTTATCATTTGCAAGGGGTTGTCTTCCGCCAAATGCACTGCTCTTCTGTTTATCCGGCATATTCTCAAATTCCATGGGTGTCCTCATGAAATCTTCAGTGACAGGGGGACCCAGTTTACGTCTCGATTCTGGAAGGCCTTGTTTCGTTCCCTTCACGTTACTCTTAAACCTACTACGGCTTATCACCCACAAGCTAACGGTCAGGTGGAGCGGGTGAACCATAACGTGGAATAATACCTTAGATGTTATATAAACTACCTACAGGATGACTGGTACACCTGGCTCCCCCGGGCCAAATTTGCATGCAACAACGCCCCGAATGCCTCCTTGGGGATTTCCCCCTTCTTCGTAACCTATGGCTTCCACCCTCAGGCAGGTACAATTGAAGCCCTGTCCATCACGCTCCCAGCTGCGGGAGCCTTGGCCCAACAAATCCGAGAAACCCAAGCCACCGCCCAATGAACTCTACAGCAAGCTTGCCAACGGTACAAGACACAAGCCGATAGACATCATTGGGAGACCCCTCCCCTGCACCCAGGGGACTTAGTGTGGATCAACCGTCGTCATTACCCCTCGGCGCGTCCCGCTTCCAAGTTGGATGTCAAGTATATAGGACCCTTCCCCATTGCCCACCAAGTCAACGATGTAACCTACATCCTGCAGCTCCCATCCAATCTCCATATACATCCCACATTTCACGTTTCCTTGTTGAAAAAAGCAAACCTGTCCCTACGCCACACCCCGAGTCCTGTCCCCGGCCCAGTGGCAGTTACGGCTGCCAGCCCTGAGTTCGAGATCTGAGCTATCCTTGACTTGAAACTAATCCGGGGTCGTCTCCATTATTTGATAGACTGGGTGGGCTATGGACCCACGGAGCACTCATGGGAACCGGCCCCCCAAGTGTTGGACCCCCGTCTTCTTCACGCATTCCATCTCTGACACCCCCTTAAACCAGGTCCCTTCTGGACCAGTGGCTGGTGGCCTTGGGGGGGTACTGTCAGTGGGAGGAGGCGGCGAGGGGCTTTCCCTGTCCAAGGGGGCTGCGGCGCTGCCCCATGAGGAATCCCACTCAGAAAGAACAGCTGCAGGGACCGCCGACACCGGCACCGCCCCCGCCGGCGATCCCAAGCCCTGCAACAGCATTGCCACCTGCAGCCACGCCCCCAGGCCCTGGACCGAGCATAGGGCTTCCCCTGCCCCTGTTGCGGCACTCGGAGTGGCTATGAGCACACACGGGGGCGGGGCTTGGACAATAAGAGCCAGCGCCGCCAGGAAGTCGGTGCTGGTGATTTGGGAAACCGGCCCCCTGATTATTTCTGAGCCTAAACGAACGTTTGAGCGAGTGTGACAATGATTGGAGAGTGCAACGAAAGCCCCATGAGACTGTATCATCCTAACTTGTTTACCCAGTGTGCATAGTGAGTGAATTGGTGAGTCTGTGTGTGAGCGTGCCCCTGCCCTTCCCCCCCAGCTCCCTCCTTCATTCCTTTGGATCCTTACTTGACTTGAATGCCCTGCATCCCTTCTCCTGTGGGGTCCTGTGCACTTCCCCCCCTGGTGTGTCCTCTCCCCTCCTCCTTACCCCCCTAGCTTTCCTGGTACGTCTGAGCAAGTGCCTCGAGTGGCAGACCCGGGTTACCCCCAACTCAGTGGCGCCCTATGATGATAAAGACCTGTTCTCCTTGATTGGAGGTAAAGGCCACACTTCTATCCTGATGGGCATTTATCCACGAGTCTCCTTAGACCTGTGCGGGATAACCCCGGGTGGTGTGTGAGTGGTAGCCAGCCCCAGAGACCCCTCCCTCCATGACACCATAAAAGGGCTACACCAAAGGGCCCTTTTGCAGAGACCCTTTGGTGTGAGGCCTGTGGTGCTTGCCTGTGGCACTGCCAGGAGGCATGCCCTCTTTAGATCGGTCTCTCCCACCCGAGGAACGGAATCCCAGGAGGGGATCCCTGACCCCACCCCCTCTCCCTCTGTCACAGGGAGGGGCAATGACAGGGGCCCAGGGCTTCCCCATCTCTCGTGCCTCCCGGAGTTCAGGTACCAGTCAATTTCCGGCTCCCAGCCCTTCGCTTACCAGTGGTGCTGGCTCTGCTGGTGCTGCTGGCATGGTGGTGAGGCAGCAGCCAGGAGGCGCACAGCCTTTTGCTTTTAGGGAAGGTTATTGAATGGGTGGTGACTCAGCAGCTTCAGGGGCATCTCGATCGTATCAGTTTTCTGAATCCCTCACAGTCCAGCTTCTGTCTGGGTCTTGGCACTGAGACTGCACTTGTGACCTTGGTCGACAACCTCTGCTGTGAGTTGGACCAAGGCGCTTGACCTTGTTGATCTTGTTAGAACTCTCAGCTGCATTTGATACCGTTGACAACAGAGATGTTGGCGACTCGCTTGTGGGACCGAGCCGAGGTGGATGGGACTGTTCTTGAATGGTTCCATTCTTTCCTGGGTGGGGGAACTCAGCATATGGGGCTGGGTGATTGTTCGCCATCCCCCAGGATCTCACATGTGGAATCCTGCAAGGTTCTATTTTGTTCCCTCTCCTGTTCAACATTCACATGCAGCCATTGGGTGAGGTCATCAGAAGGTTTGGTTTGCAATGTACACCCAACTTTACCTCTCCTTTTCAACTGACCCAGGCCCGGCAGTCTTGGTGCTTACCCATTGTTTGACGGCTGTGAGGAACTGGATGAGGGCGAGCCATCTGAAGCTGAATCCCGACAAGCCAGAGGTGATGCTGGTGGGAGGGGCTGGGGGAGTGATGTCACCTGTAATTGACGGGATCTGTCCTCAGATGGACCCTCAGGTTCACAGTCTGGGGGTGCTCCTCGACTCACGGCTCCACCTAACTGTCCAAGTGAAGGCTTTGGTGAGGGGTACATTTTGCCAATTACATCTGGTGTGTTGGCTTCAGCCGTATGTCTCGGACTCTGACCTAGCCACCATCATCCATGCTTTCATCACCTCAACACTGGACTACTGCAACACGCTTTACGTGGAGCTGCCCTTAGTGATGGTCCAGAGACTGCAGCTGGTGCAGAATGCGGTGACCCATATTCTTATGGGGGTGGGTCACCATGAGCACATTACACCAGTGCTTCGTTCTCTGCACTGGCTGCCTATAGTTTTCCGGGCTTGATTCAAGGTGTTGGTTTTGCTCTATAAAGTCCTATACAGCCTGGGCCCCATTTATCTGTGGGATCACCTCACCCCACCAGGTCCTGGATCGACCCCTGCAGTGGGCTGGGAGCATCCCTCCTTGGGGTCCCCTGAGTTTCTCATGTGATGATGATGAAGAGGACGTTCTCAGTGACCACACCGAGGTCGTGGAACTCCCTCCCGACAAAGGTCCACTTGACCCCAGACGGAAGACAGTGCAAGATCTGGCTGTTCCACCAGACTTTTGGCGAGGGAGACTGGTGAAAGGTGGGGGGAGCAGAGGGGGGGGAGGGGTATTTTTAGGTCCACTCTGGGGTATTTTTAGGGCCGTTATAGATTATTTTATATTTATTGTTTTTGTTTGTGTGTATGTGTATATATGTGTGTGTGTGTGTGTGGTTTGAATATGTTGTAAGCTGCCCCGAGCTGCTGTAGCAGGAGGTGACTAAGAAATGAAATAAAGAAATAAATTCCGGACCTTCTCCATCAACACAATGGTGAGATCCTGTACCCGAACCCACAGCTGTTACATTTAACAGCTTGGCTGATATTGCCTTGACACAAAAGGTTTTGCTAAACTTACCGGATGTGGTAAGCTCTTTGGGGTTGAGACCTGGCTATAACTACTGATTGTACAGTGCCAAGTACACTGCTGGCACTATATAAATAATAATAATAAAAGGGCATGTCCTCAAAAGTGCTCGCAAGGACTACTAATAAAACCTACAGATTTAAATGGGAAAGGTTTGTTATTTGGGCTACCTGACAGAAATTCCCTTCTGCCCCCGCCCCTCCCCCCAGGCGCCGGCTCCTCGTGGCTGGTGCTGTTATGGGCAGGGGGGAGAACTTTGCCACCCACCACCCACTTCGAAAGGAGACAGGTGGTGGACTGATTTCGGCATGAAAAGGCAGGTCTCGTGGCGCTGCGGGTCAGTCAGCCCTGCAGCACACTCAAGGAGGAAGCACCCACCCACCTGCCCAATATTATTTATTCATTCATTCATTCATTCATTCATATTTATGCCCCGCCCCTCCTGAAACAACTCGGGGCAGCTTACAATCTCCACAAAATATAAAAATACAACTATAAAATATTTTAAAACACTCATAAAATTACAATAATTAAAACAGGACCAGGGAACATAAAAATAAATATATAATAAATAAGGGTTCATATATAATAAATAATTATGACACTGTGAGCTATGCTGGTTGCTCTTTATGAGGGCCGGGAAGGAATTTTTTTAGCCACAACAAAATTGGCTGCCGGTGTGGCTGTTTTTCATCTTCCTCATAGTGTATATGTCGAAAAGGTGATGTGATAGGACTGCTATATAAAAAAATGTCGCTATCTTTAGCAGGGGTCCAGGTAGTTGGTTTAACAGTTATTAGGGGTATGAAGGAAGACGTCTCCATAAGAGACTGGGCCAAGAGCAAACCATGAGCAGGGGTGGCCAGGTTTGGCGCAAGGCCCAGGATTGGGGGGGGGAGAGCAACTCAGCCAAGGAAAGGGGTGGTCCTGGCTAGGGGGACCCTCACCTTCCAACCTGTTTTGGGTTGCTACAAGGTAAGAGCCTTGTCAACCAGCTGGGCGGCTGGGTGTGAGAGCAACCTAGTATAGTTAACTATGACATCAGGAACATCAGGCCACCCTTTATAATTGTTAGTCAGTTTGAACCTGGAGCCGGAGTGTTGAACTTCCTCTGACCTAAATTGTAATTCAATAAGGAGTGCAGTCTTTTAAATCCATATCTGAGTGTGCTTGTCTTCTTTTGGGGTGCAAGGGCAATTTCAGGCCCAATCTGCGACAATTAAACAAATCCTCACTTACTGATTCATCTGAAATTACAGGGCCTTGGTTCCTCCTCTTTAAAGGTGCACCTCACAGCACTCTTGGCTTGCCTTCCACCTGTTGATAGTCATCTGGTCTTCTCGCACCCAGTCCTCAAGAGGTTCCTGAAAAGGGCATTTTCAATATATCTCCACCTGTTAAGAGACCCTGGCCCTCTTTGAGACTTGAACTCAATCTTGAGTAGACTTGGCTTACTTCCCTAAGAACCCCTTACCACCTGTTTCCTCATTTGTTATTTCTGAAGGTTTGCATGCTAGTTAGTAGCTTTAACATCTGCTAGGAGAGTGGGGAAACTCGCAGCCCTTTCTATGCTACCCTCATTTCTCTTGTTTCACAGGGACAAAGTTGCCTTTCTTTTACCTCCTTTGCTTAAACCTACAATGGTCACAGGATTTTGCATGTCCCAACAGATCATTTTGCCAGTGTTTTGCCCCAAACCTTGCTTTTCCAAGGGGGAGGCTGGTCTGCATACTTTGGACTTCAAGAGAGCACTGTCTTTTTACCTGGATAGGACTAAATCATTTTGCAAGTCCACTTCCCTTTTCAGTACAGGGCGCCTTTCTCCAGGTAAGTGTCATCACAGACCATCTCTTTCTGGCTTGTTGAATGTATTACACGGCTATGCTCTGTCAGACAAGCAACCGCCAACAGGTCTTAAAGGTCACCATAAAAGGACCATGGCAATCTCAGCGGCATGAGCTGGTAGTTTTCCTCTTGATGAGATTTGCAAGGCAGCCACGCATATACTTTTGTTAAACACTATGCTCTGGACATGTCCTCCCGTGCAGATGTTGGGTTTCGGAGAGCCGTCCTTCAATCCCTCTTTAAGTAACTTCCTCCTCCCTGTTGGGATGACTGCCTTTTTATTCTCCCATAGGTGTGAGTCTCAGAGTTCCACTCAAAGAAGAAACAGGGGTTACTTACCTGTAACCTTGGTTCTTCAAGTTGGATTCCGTCACTCACACCTCCCACCCACCTTCCCCTCTACATCGTCTACTTAGAGTGATTTCAGATGTGGAGGTTGGAAAGAACAGAAGTAATGCACACACCTGCCCCTCCCTTTATATACTTGTGCTGAAAGCCTGCCAAGGGGACTGCTAATCATGGAGGGGCCCTTCGACACATGGAGAACTGCTTGGAGACGCTTCCGAAGTTGATCTGTGTAGGCACAGAACCCACAGTTGTGAGTGACGGAGCCCATCTCGAAGAACCAAGGTTACAGGTAAGTAATAACTCTGGTTTTTTTACTATTCTTAACTTTCTTTTCTTCTCTCTCCCACCCCCCTCCCCAGCCCTCTACCTGCTTGTCCGTCTTTCGTTGTATTCTACAGACCCCTTGTAAGTTCTTTAGGGTCAGGGGTTGTCAGCACAACAGATCCCAGTTCATGAATGTGGTTGCTAACTGTTAAGATGATCAAATGGTACAAATCAAATTGTGGTTCTCAGGTCTATCCCAGTGTTGGGAAATGTATTTCTGTACTGCTATATCATGAAACCATTTGGTATCCTTTTGTAGCCAATAGGCCTTGCTGTCTCGCTGTAGGATGCAAACAATTGCACTGGAGGAAGTAACTTTGGCATGCAGTGGTTGTTTAAATGCACCCTTATTCAGAGTGACTTTGTACAAGTGCTGTTTTGGAGACAAGATCCTCCCAGCTCTCTCTAACCCCCACTTTGTTCACACAAGCACAGGGATTTAAGGATAAAGTGGAAAGGTATGCTCCTATTCCAAGATGTGTACTGTTCAGGGGAAATTATCTCCCTCTGCTGTCCCAACAGCCTTTGGCATTTCCTCCATTCTTCCCTTGCACAACATCTCTGCCTTGCTGGCTGCTGCTTCTTCCTGTCCCTGATGGCAGTTCCCTTCAAGATCCCAAGGAGGGAGATCAGAGGAGATGAAGAGCTATTTGCCCCTGCTAGTGGGAACAGAGGTGGGAGGAGGTAGTTACTTCAGAATGACTCCTCTACAGTAATGGCACTGTTTCAAGTATGTTCATTGTTCATAACAAGCTTTAATACTCTGCAAGTAGAGAATAAGACCCACAACTGGAATGAGTCAAAGTTCTCTGCAAGTTCACATTTCTTAGTGACTCATCCAATTGAGGCTGCCTGTGGCCAAGCAAAGGGGGATGGTGGAAATCTCCAGATACTTAAATTTTTTCCTATACAAAACCATACTAAGGGTTAAAGCCTCATTTTCATCTGCTCTTCCTACTTATTTCTGAATAACTGATTTAAAATCTGTAACTAGAGCCTCATTTGCAGTCAACTCAGAATGCTAATGAAGTATCTGCATTGTCATGTTAGAATAGGGAAAGCTTTTTGTTCTATAATTTTCAAACAGAAAAAGGCTTTCTAGAGAGTTAGTTTAAACTGAAACTCTCCTCTTAATGCTAAACAGTCTGCTGGGTCTCTTTGAGTTAGAAACGGCTTCAGCTTAGTTACTACAGCCAGATGCAACATTGACCTTAAATGGTAAAAGCTCTCAGTGTGAGAGAGAGGCTGGCCTGAAGGGGGGAAAAAGAGGAATAACTCAGTTTTAGGTAAGTAATCTCTATAACCAAGAATAAGCTGCTTTCTTCAGACAAGAACCAGAACGGAACCATTCTTCCTCCTTAAAGGTACAGTCTCTCCTTTTTGGTGTAATACTTCACTTACTTGGGTAGATTTTAATGTAATTATTTTGCATCTGATTTTAACGGCTGCCTAAAATCTTTTGCTGCAGCAAGACAGTGTAGTTAACTAAATCCTGTTTTCTTGCATACAATTTTGGGAACACAGAAGTATGCTAAAGAAAAGTCTGTGAGCTATGCTGAAGTTATCTGAATAAGGTAGGTAATTATTGCCTAATGAAGATTGCATTTTACTACTATATTATCAGTGCTGTGCTAACACTTCTAAGGAATGATCTCAAAAACTGTTAACTATTTATGGGCAAATGAGCATAAAAGTGCTCCTGGTGTTTTAACAGTAACACAGTAATATGAACTACTTCAACGCATGCTCTCTTAGCAGAGGAAGCACACCAAAGCTGCTTGCTTTGATGGATTACCTACTTTGTCTCTGGAACCTGTCTTTTTAAACAGACATTTCCGGAGCCATTCCTTTGGATGGCGCTTGTTTTGCTTTTAATGGAGTAAGGGTAAATGAAAGCTGATAAACTGGACATACAGTAATCCAGGTGTTGTAATTCTTCATTATATGTATAGAAGCAGACATTTTTTAAAAAAAAAATCTAAAGCATTTAAAAATTGTGTAGATGTTTAAGAAACTCAGTTTCTAGTAGTTGTAATTTCAGTTAATGAATCGATGTTGAAACTGTAACTAATTATATTTTCTCAGAAAGTTAAAATGTTTAAAACATGCAAACTAAGCTTTTTGTTTAAAACAAAATGTACATTAACATCTCCTATAAATTCCAGTACAAATACATTAGCTGGAAATGAAAGTTATGATGCTACTAATACTTCATGTGGCTAGTTATTTCAGTATTTCTAGCTGTTGTGAAGTTCTCTGGTTTTCACCTGGTGAAAATTTACTGTAGGTATATTGCATAATATTTAGAAAATGTATTTCTGAGTTCTGAAGGAGCATAGGGTGTCTGAGGTTTTAGAGGATGTTAATAAACAAGAGATTATCCCACTGGAGTCACGGATTGTTCTGTGGAGACCCCAGTCACCACTCATAAGTTCCGCACAACAAACCAGACGGATGAGCAGGTGTTCCTCCCTACCACACCCTGTGCACCCCCAAGACAGTCGTGTCCTGGACTGGTCTCGGTGCTCTGCCCACGACTGCATGGTCCTGGTGGACCTGCACACATGCAGAGGCTGCACACACCCTAATAGACAGGAGGTGGTCACGTTGAGCACACATTTGCTTGCATCAGCTACGCAGGGGTGGGAATATCGGTTCTCCCGAGATCCGCTATTGCCGGTATTTGGGTGTATCAGCTTAATCCGATAAATCCAATATTTACCTGTACCGGCATACTGGATTTTTAACATTGGCTGCGGTACCTGGTTTTTTACCTTGCAGCCATTGTAGTCAATAGCCGCAATGTAAAAAATCCGGTACCGCTGTCAATGTTAAAAATCCGGTACCTGGGAGATCCGATACCGGTACATCCGGTACCCGGTATTCTCCCCAGTGTCCCAAAAAGCTTAGTATGCATGTTTTAATTTCTGAGAAAATATAATTAGTTACAGTTTCAACATCGATTCAGGCCCCCACCCTCCTGTCAGCTCGAGGAGGCGTACAATATAAAAGCATAAGGGCTAGGTTCAAGGTGCTGATTTGACCTTTAAAGCCCTTCACGGGCTGGGCCCTGCTTATCTGTGGGATCGCCTCATTCCCCATGTGCCCTGAGATTGTCCGTGGGAGCCTTTTTGGAGGTTCCCCGGGCGAGGCGGGTGGCCACTGATGTTGGATCCTTTTCGGTGGCTGCCCCTGTGCTGTGGAACTCACTCCTGGAGGAGGCTCAGTTGGCCCCCACCCTCCTTCAGGCATCAGTGTAAGACTTGGCTGTTCCGCCAGGCTTTTGGCGAGGGAAGGGGTTGGGGGGCTGTTGTGCCTTTTTTCATGTATATGGGATTTTTTAACTTAAATTATTTTATTGTTTGAATTGCTCGCTGCCCCGAGCTGCCCTATGGGCAGGATAGAAAACTTTTATAAAATAAAATAAATAAATAAAATACACATATAACTTAAAACAAACAATAAAACCATCAATTCCCCCCCCCCCCACCCTATCCCATCCCTCCCCCTACCCGTCTCTATCTCCAAATGCCTGGTGGAACAGCCAAGTCTTACACTGATGCCTGAAGGAGGGAAGGCCCCGGGCCAAACAAACCTCTGTTGGCCTTGGATCCTGCCAAGAGAGAATAAAAATCCACACAAGGATGCATCCAAAGATTAAAAGGCAGTAAGGCACGCCAAGGCCATTTTTAAATGGGCACGGCCTGGAGGGGTGCATGTGCACCATGTGGCACGCCGATGCACGTCCAGTGAATGGGGGGGATTTAAACGGGCTGGGGTGTGTGTGTGTGTGTGCCTACCCACGCACTGCCCACTCCTGCCCCCGTAGAGAGCATCCTAGATTCCCCACCCCATGCTACATGAGTGGGTGGTGCATGGGTCATTGGAGCCTGCCCCCACCCAGGTCACTTTCAAGCAGGTGCTCAGATGGGTGGGGGATAAGTGGACGTGCGTGGACATGTGCCATTTAAAAACAGCCCATGTGACCTATTCATTGCTATTGCAGGAAGTAGCTGGTGCTAATGATGGGATTTCCCCTGCCTCTTCCTGTGATGGGTTTTTGCTGCCTTGCTGCTAACAGTCATCCAATCTTGTTTGAATAGCTGATTCAGCTGGCAGTTAGTGGGAGAAGTGAGTAGATGGAGAAAAGAAATTGGAGACACTGATAGTCTGTGTGTCAGAAAGCAGGAACCAAAATCATGCATGTGGTGCACTCAAGTCTTCTGAGAGGGTGCCTCTGCTCATTTCCAGCTCCTAACCAAGAACAAAGAGCTGAGTAACTGAGAAATTATCAAGCTTTATATTTCTCTGTCAAATGTAATTCAATGTTGATAAGTGCAAGGTTATGAACATTACATGCATGATGCTGGATTCTGATCTGGGTGTAATCACTCGTAGAAGGATCTTGGAGTCATTGTGTATAGTTCCTTGAAGACATGAGCTTGGTGTGCAGCAGCAACAGTCAAAAAGGCAAACCGAATACTAGGCATTAGAAAATAAAAAGGGAAATATCATAATGCAGCTGTATACATTTTTGGTATGACCCCACCTTGAATATTGTGTGCCGTTCTGGTCGCCCCATCTCAGGAACGATATAATAGAATTGGAAAAACTTCAGAGAAGAATGATAGAAGGGATGGATCGACTTCCTTGCTGCTACAAGACAATACAATGAAATCCACAGCGCAGTGCGCAGCAGCAGTCAAAAAAGCAAACAGAAAGTTAGGAATTATTCGGAAGGGGATAGAGAATAAAACTGAGGCGGTCATAATGCCTCTATACAAGTCAATGGTGTGACTGCACCTCGAATATTGTGTGCAGTTCTGGTCGCCCCATCTCAAAAAAGACATAGTTGAACTAGAAAAGGTACAGAAAATGGCAACAAAAAATATCAAGGACATGGAAGGGATCCCATATGAGGAGAGGCTTGGTAGTTTGGGGTTGTTCAGTTTAGAGAAGAGACAACTGAGAGGAGATATGATAGATGTCATAAAATCATGAGTGGTGTGAAACTAATAAACAAGGAGCAGTTATTTACCCTCTCAGCTAGTACTAGAACTAGGGGACACTCCATGAAACTCATGGGTGGCAAGTTTAAAACAAATAAAAGGGTTGTGGAATCTACTGCCAGAGGCTGTGGTAAGGGCCAGTACTATAGCTGAGTTTAAAAGAGGTTTGGACAAATTTCTGGAAGATAGGTCCATTAGCAGCTATTAGCCAGACAGGATCAGGGAACATGACAGGAGCTGGGGGGGAGGGGGGAGGACAACAAGGAATGGATCCCCCATTGTGACCTGTTGGGTGCTTCTCCCAGGCCCCTGTGATTGGCCACTGTCGGAGACAGGATGCTGGGCTAGATGGACCATTGGTCTGACCCAGTATGGCCCTTCTTATGTTCTTATGTTCCATATGAGGCAAGGTTCAACAAGTTAGGGTGGCTTAGCTTGGAGAAGAGGTGATTAAGGGGGGGATCTGATAGAAGATTTTAAAATCATGAGCAGTGTGGAAAAAGTAAATTGGGAACTGTTTGCCCTTTCTCACAATAAGAGAAAAGGGGACACTCGCTGAAGTTAAATGGCAGTAGATTTTTAACAAAAAGAAGTACTTTTTCACTTGGCGGGCAGTCAGTTGCGGGACTTGTTGCCAGAGGAGGCAGTGAAAAAGCCAGCACCATAACTAGCTTCAAACAGAAATTAGACAAGTTCTTAGAGGATAGAGCCATGAATGCTTACTAGTTGGCTACCGGTAGTTGGGAGTGGTTAGCAGTAGATGGGTCACACCTCCATGACCTACACCTTGTACTTCTCTCAAAGTGGTACTGGCTCAATGGACCATTGGTCTGACCCAGTATGGCTCATCTTATGTTCTTATGTCAGATGTATTCTTGCCCTTTTCTATCTGTCCTTTACATCTATATCTAGATACTTGTATTGGTTTTGCCACTCTAGTATGATTGTCTAGAGAGGCAGAATAGGCCAAGACCTGATCATTTGCTTAGGAGAGGGGGAGAGAGGGATACCTGATACAGGCTCCAAGCAGAGCAGAGGAGAGGATGCAAAAGTTCCTTTAATGGGAAAAGGGGAGCCTGGTTAACTGATCAACTGGCAAACTCTTTTGATCTAGGGGATGAAAGAAAAGAAACACACAATTGTCCCCTGCTTTCTACTTTCCAGAAATCCTATATGGAAACTTGTGCTATTGTCTCCTTTACTCTGATTCTTTCAAACAGGTGAATTACAGAGGGAAGATAATGGTAATGGAGAAGGGACCAGTGTTGGACGTTAGTCTGTGGAAAGAGCATCAGGTGATATTGAGTTGTGTTTTGATTACAAAAGCAGACAAATGTAGCAGAGCTCTTTCCCTACTAATTTATTCTACCATTCATAGTTTCATAACTTCCCTTCCTCCACAAGAAATCCACTTTTTAAATGAAATGGAACAAGAAGCCATATTGTGACATACCAGAATGTTAGTGAGTTATTTTGTGCAGTTTTCAAATGGCCGAATTTGCAAAGTCCAAGACATCAGTTTTCACAATATACTTATAACTTCCACTGGGCAAATTGTTCTGACTACAATGTAGTAAACTAGGTGTTTTGTGTTATACTTCTGCTTCCTGATGGGCAATTGTGCATTGTTTGGGTCAAAGGTTTCCTAGTTGTTTAACTCTATCTACTTCTGAAGTTGTATACTGTACATCCATAATGTAAAGTGCATCTCCACAGTGTTGAAAGGTTCTATATGGAGGTTTTAGCTGCAGTCTTGCACCATTAGTCATTGAGAGTGTTGCCATTGACTTGAATGGCATTGGACCAGGCCCTTACTGAATATTTATTGCAAAAGGAGGGGAGTATGGTAGTTTGCAGGAAGTTGGTGTTTGAATTCTCTGAATCAGGCCAAGAACCAAGATTTAATTCTTGCTTGTACTCATGGGGATCAGCCAACACATAGTATATGCAGAGTGACGTCTGTTACCTAATTCTATTGAACTTTTTTATTAAAAAAAAAATTAAAATTAAAAACTTGGCTTTTATAGGCGTTCTTATTTTTTCTTTTGAGTTGTGTAACAGGCTAATGGGGGATGGTAGAGTGTACAACTGGGTAATATAAAACAACATACATATATTATCACTTTTGTTTGGAAGACTCAACAGCACATACAGTGTATTTTTTAAATGAGCTGCAGTGCTTAACATGCATGGGGAGTGCTTTGCACAGGCATCTCCCAGCATGGTGGCCCATCCACAGAAATGACCAATCTGGCCCACACGAAGCATTCCAGATTTTTTTGGTGGTGCTCAGTGGGTGGCCGCTGTGTGGGTCACAGGAGCACGCCTCCCCACACACCACCATCGTACAAGCAGATGGATGCATGGACAGTAGGGGGCCATGCGTGGGCATGTCTTGTTTTAAAACACCTGAAGTTATGGTGAACTGTGCCCTGTGTTCTCTGCATTGACTGCCTATAGAGCAATGGATTGAATTTAAGATTGTGCTGCTGGCTTTCAGGACCCTTTACGCTGTAAGCCCTGGCTATATTTGAGACCTGTTCCTAGTGCATCAGCCTACTAGCTAAATGCACTCGGATACCACCTGTTTGTGGATCCTACCATCACACCTTAAATTGATGAATTTCAAATGGTGACATGGCACCTGCCAAGGCAGCGGATGTGCTGGGCTCTGTTCGGGCCACAGCTTGTGAACTAGAGCCTTGCCCATCCTGGTTGGTCAAGGCCACCAGGGAGACCTTGGAATTGGTGTTGGCCGGGGTGATCAATGCCTCCCTTAGGGAGGGTTGTGTAGTGGAACATCTGAAGGGGACTGTGGTCAGGTCACTTCGCAAAAACCATCACTTGATGCTGGTGCCCAGCAAACTACCAGCCGGACTCTAACCCTCACCTTTTAGAGAAGGTTATTGAATGGGTCATGGCCTGCCAGTTGCAGGCGCATCTAGATTGCACTGGTTTTCTTGATCCTGCACAGTCTGGCTTTCATCGAGGTTATGGCATGGAGACTGTGCTTGTTGCCTTGGTCAAAGACAGCCTGGTAGAGCTAGATAAGAGTCCTATGACCTTGCTAGTTCTACTGGATCTATCTACAGCTTTTGATACTGTAAATCATGAGCTGTTGGTGACTCGCCTGTGGGACCTGGCTGGGGTGGGTGGGACCGTTTTACAGTGGTTCCGCTCTTACCTCGAGGATAGATCTCAGTGGGTGGTACTAGGGGACTGTTCAGCATTCCCTGGGAGCCTCCCGTGTGGGGTTCCACAGGGTTCCAGTCTGTCCCTGCCCTTGTTCGATGTATATATGCAGGTGCTAGGGGAGGTTGTGCACAGCTGGGGGTTTGTTGTCATCAATATGACAACACCCAGTTGTACCTTTCTTTTTCAACTGACCCAGACCCTGTGGTCTCGATGCTGTCCTGGTGTTTGGCCGCTATGGGGAACTGGATGAGGTCAAGCCAATTGAAATTCAATCCTGACAAGACAAAGGTGATGTTAGTGGGTAGGGTCAGTGATCTGGGGAAGGGAGAAGCCCCCATTATTGGTGGGGGTTCATCCTCCATTGGTTCCATGTTTACAGAGCCTGGGGGTGCTCCTGGACTCGCACCTGTGCCTGAATCAGCAGGTGTTGGCTGTAGCCAGGGGTGCCTTCTGCCAATTAAATCTAGTGAAGAGGCTCCGTCCATATGTATCGAACTCCGATCTTGCCACTGTCATCCATGCGTTTTTCACCTTAAGGCTGGACTACTGTAATGCGCTCTATGTGGGGTTGCCCATGGTGACAGTCCAGAAGCTACAGTTGGTGCAAAATTCAGCGGCCTGCCTTCTGACGGAGATGGGCCACAGGGAGCACATTCAACCAGTGCTGCAAGCATTGCACTGGCTGCCAATTGTCTTCTGGGCCCAATTCAAGGTGATAGTTTTGACCTATAAAGCCCTATAGGCTTTGTTGATATTATTATGGTGTTATATTTATATTTATATTATTGTATTTTTATTCTTTTAAAATTGTTAGCCGCCCTGAGCTGTTTTCAGGAGGGGTGGGGTATAAATTGATAAAATAAATAAATAAAATAAATACATGACCTGGGCCCCACTTACTTGAGAGACCGCCTCACTCCCTGGGCCCCATAGTGGCCCCTGAGGTTGTCTGTGGTGTCCTCCTGGAGGTCCCACATTTTCAGCAGGTCTGGATGGACAGGAGGGCATTCTCAGCAGCTGCTCCGTCACTGTTGAATGCCCTCCCGGTGGAGCTTTGTCTTAGCTCAGATCTCCTCACTTTCCGCCAGCGTTGTAAAACCTGGCTTTTCTGCTACGCATTTGGTGGGGCAGAAGGGAAAGGGAGATGAGTTAATTGATGGGGGGGGGGGCTATATTTATCCTTCAGACCTAGGTATGAGTAATTTTTAGTCTATATATGAATTTTTAAATTTATGACTTTATGAATTTTATTGCATTTTCTGGTTTTTATTGTAATTTTGTAAGCCGCACCGAGTCTCCTTTGTGAGAGAGTGGCTGGGTAAAAATGAATTTGTAAATTTAATTAATTAATTAAAATAGGTAGGCGATCAATAGGCCTTTGCTGTGACAGACTTCTGTGTGGGTAGTACTTGCTTCCCCCAGATGCTTGTTTCAGATTCTCCCTTCTCACCTTCAGAAAGCACCTCAAGATTTCCTATTCCTCAGGTGCTTTCAGTGGAGTGGTTCCTCTTAATATATCCCCCTCCTCCTTAACTGTTTTAAATAGATTTTATATGGATTTAGGGTGTTTCTGTGGTGGTTTTTGTACTATGTTGTGAAGTGTGCCAAGTGCCACTTGATGTGGGAGTACTGTGTACATATTATTACTACTACTACTACTGTTGAACACAGAAATTTAAATTCAGTTGGATTACAGTTTAATCCTTTGAACAATGGAAGGGATTTTTTTTTTTTTTAATTAAAGCCAAATCAAGAGTTTTCACAAGAGCAAAAGAAATGTGTAGATAAATTCCATTGTTTTTCTCTTTAAATTGTGAATAAGTATAATTTTGATCATGAAAATAGCATATTACTTAAGTGTCAATAGGTAATGGAAATGTGCACCGTCACATTTTTATTTTTTTTACAGGTTCTGAGAGTTAGCTCCACGTTAGGGCCTTACACTGGCCCTCAACACCATTGCTAACATAATTCTTAGTGCAAAATTCCTAATATACCTCTGCTGGTACCCATCATTCTGAGGTTGCAGAATCTCCTTCCCCAGAGATTGTCAAGAAAAGACTGGATGGGCAACTGTTGGAGTTTCTTATAGGGTATCCTGCTACAAGGCAGGTGGATGGGCTATATGACCCCGATGATTTCCCTTCAGTGCTACAGTTCTAGGATTCAAATGGATAGGAGTATGAAATCTTACAAAGATGGCTGAAGGTTTTGTTGTCCCGCACCCTGAAAGAAGATGTGCACACATTCTGTTGCAATGTAAAAGGCTGCACTTTTTATTCGAATTACAAATTGAAAGGGGAGAAGGCTATGTCCTTCCAGGTCCAGTCATAACTATGCCTAACTTAAAACTTAGTGGGGGTGTCCTGATGTTCACTCAGTGCACTATTTAACTGTCCTAGGTCACTCTCACCCCAGCTGTCCGGTTGGTCGAGAAGGCATCATAGCCTTGTAGTGACTGGAAGCAGGAGAGTAGGCAATGGCCCAGTCGGGACTGCCCCTGTCCCTGTCAGGGCCCACTCGGGACTGCCCCTCTCCTCAGGTGTATTGCTTCCTCCTCCCTCCTGGGCCTTGGAAGGAACCTGGCTGCCCCTGCTCCCTTCCTCAGCCTTATCTTTTAAGGAGATGTCTTCATTTAACTTTTACAATTCTGCTAACATTACAAAACATTCCCTGGACCTCTGCCAAAGAGCGTGACGATTAACACAAACTGTCATCCCAACCCACAACTGGTTTGTCATCTGATTGCCTAAATGCACTATGAGGAAGGCAAAAAAACACAAAATCCAGGGCCAATTTAGACTTGGTAGCAAAAATTCCTTCCTGGCCCCCATGAAGGGTGACCAACCTGGCCCCACAGTGATACATTTGTAGGGTGTGTGGGTGCGTTCTCTCCACTGGAAAGCTCGGGCTGACTAGGGCTCAGCCCGAGGAGCACAAGATGGCACTCGGCAATTCTCACGATGCAAGACTGCCCTTTCGCACCTCCAGGAGGATCGCCTTGGCAATGCCACCACCATGTGGCCTACAGCTGGCTCACTGCACGACCTCTGGGGCATGTCCCCTTTCTTTTAATGGGGGCAGGACAAAGCCCCTAAGCTCCCTTAGGGCGCTGCCCAGTGAGGCAGGCCAGTGGGCAAGCGGGGTTCTGTGGAAGACATTAACACTGCTTCATTTGCTCAATCTACTGGTTTGATTGGAGTTCTTTGCAGATGGGAGAGAGGTTTCATCTTATGACCCCCCCACTCCCCTGACTTCTTCTTTACTGACCTTGTTGTTTTATATGTTTTCATTTGTTTAATGATGATCTCTAGAAATATATAGCACATTGAACAAGGTGCCTCTCATGGGTTGGAGGTCCACACCCCCACTTTACTGTGTTTGAGTGACTCAGTTTCCCTCGCTCACAGCACACTTGAATCAGTTTTCTCTCTGGCTGATTCAATCCTGCAGCAGGGACAACTCCTTTGTCACCCAAGGGCCCAATCCTTCCCGTTCACAGACTCTTTAATCTCTGGGTTCGCAAGAGCTTGAAAGCCCTTGTTGCTCACTTGTGATCCAATGTTAGACACAGACACTTCTTCATAAAGATAAGAAGTCCGTTTATTGATTTACCTAAGCAAGATAATTGATAGAGTGGTTACTAGAAATCAAAGGTAAATATAATGCATTCCTAATGTATACTGGTTGAGTTCCTAAATAAGCATCTTACCCTACAAGGTCCATAAGTTCTGGTTCCTCAGTCATGGATGTAGAATGACTGGGCACTGGTCTATTAGTTGGTAGAAAGCAAAATCATGCCTCTGTCCATGGTTTGGCTCAGCCCTCCTGGCTGCAAGACGTTGAGTGAGTTCCCGATAGTCCCTCTCCCCTCTGGGGTACAACTCCTCATATCCTTAGGAGGAAACCCCTCGTATCTTCTCGAAGCTTCTAGAATTCCTTTTGTTCTCTCTATCAGCTTTCTGTGTCTCTTGCACGTAGGCAATGGCTTCCTGCATTAGCATTTTAAATGTCTCTGGCCATCAGTATGGGGTGAATCCACAAACTGTCTTTCCATTTCCTGGAGCTTCATCATGAATTGAGCTTTACAGTTCTTAATTGTAACATTACATACATGTTGAACCTTTTGCTTTGCATATTTACTAGACTTGTAGTCTACATGTAGGCCAGTATCACATGTGTGTGCCCCTATGTTCCTCCATGACAATGCACTAGGAATCTTGAAAGATATGCTGTCTGATTTTGTATTAAAAGCAACAGCACTAAGAATGCTAAACAGAGGGATTTTGGATGTGCAAGGAAGACTTAAACGGGCTTGTTGGGATGCATACTGTCAGCTGTATTTACACTTGCAGAAGCGTAGTTCTTTCCATAGATTTCTAAACATCAGTACTAAAACATCTTCAATGTTACTGTTGGAATCTGCATATTGTGCACCAATATGATGAAAACTCACTAAAACAGTACAAACCTTTCTTTCTCAAAAAAAGGTTGTACATTTCCTGTAGAACTGACTTTTTTATGCTTCCTGTTTAATGGCTCTAGCATGGTTTGTCAGTACAATGGCAAACATTGGCTATCCCAAACTATACAAGGTTGACTTATAACCATAACAGTGAGCTGAATAATACCTAAAGATTTCTGAGGAAATCCTGCTTGATACTTCTAGGTTTTGGAATGGGTTCAGAAATTGTGTTGTATCATAGAATTGTTTTCCCACATCATTTTCATAAATGGCACTGGGTTGAAGATCCTTTAAGAAGAAGAAAGCCAAAACAGATCTCTTTTGCACAAAAGAAAGTGACAAACTATGATCTGATCTTTAAATATTGGACTAGGTCTCTGAGAGAAAATTCTCCACTTCACTTGGTGTATTAATAGTTAAGAGCAGAAGTTAAAATTGTCCCCTCCTCCACTCTCTTCCTCTTCTTTTTTTTTTTTTTTTTTTTTTTTTTTTAAGGGGAGGGGACAGATTTTCACAGAGACGTCAACGTTGATGGAACTTGCTTTCTTTCTAAAAGTGAAGATAGCTGGAATTTTCAGCTTAACTTTGGTTTTACAAACTATAGCGTGTTGTAACTAACAGCTGTGGATACAGTTGTTCATCCACCTCTGCTTTGCTTCTTCAGTGATTCACAATATGTCTAACAATTATCTGCCAGCGTACAGGTTTCAAAGGTTTTTAAAAATAAAAAAACAGTATTTCATAAAGTCACAACTTTTTCTTCTGGGGGTAGATAGCTTCATATTCTATCCTTTTATCTTGTGAGCATCTGCTCAGAACATAAAAGAACCTGCCACTTTGACAACTAAGGAAGTGCTATAAAAAGTCTGTTGCTATGTTTAAATGCCTACACTGGGTTGCTATGGCAATAACATTAAGTGATGTAAGAATTGACAACTGCTCATTGCCAGCCCTTTTCTGGGACACGAAGCTTGCTTCCTGCACTGCAGAGATGACAGACCTATTTATTAGGACAGACCAGCCCCATATATTTCATAGGGTACACTTAAGTGCCTCCATGCACCACCCTGTTTCAGTTTGAACCCACAGCATGCACTCAAGGTCCAGGTTAATTTTTGCATTTTCCCCTCAATGGATATTTTCAGACGTTACGAGATCACGCTCAGCCACAGTGAATGATGGTCAATCCCGCGGCGGAGTCAAAGTGCCCTGAACGTCTGTTCGGCAGCTGCCAGATGTTCACCATGGTCAATACCCACATGGGGTCAATTTCAACCACGCTTCCGGGGCTCCCCGCTGGACAATCCTCGAAAGCATGGTCAAAGAGATTCCTGACGAGAACCAACAAAAATTAATGTACCACCGTCCGGAATCAAAGGAAATGATTCCCAGCCGGGGACAAAGCATGCAGCGTTGCTGCCAGGCAACAAGCAACAACACAGGTCGGGGAGGGAGATTTAAAGGGCACACAGCAACAGCCAGGACGAGCCGCCCCAGCACCTTCCGGGTGCTTTGACCACGGCCCGGCCCGGGATCGGCGTAACATCTGTTGCGCTGCCCCGGGCCATGATCTGGCAGCCCAATTCCCTGCCATGGTCCCGGTCCCGTCACATCTATTCAGGGCTTTTTTTGACCACAGGGGGTGGTTGTTCGGTTCACCCCCGCCAGGAATCCACTGTGGTGAATCGGGACTGCGTAACGTCTGAAATCACCCAACGTCATGAAAAACATGTTGAGAGCTTCTCTGGTTAGAAAAGGTGCTGGAGGTTTGGTGGGCTGCTGTCCATCACATTCTTGCCAACTCATTGATAGTTGCATATACCATTGTATGGGTTCCCTCTCTACCCCATGGAGCAGTTTAGAACACTGTGGCTCCAGTGAAGCCAACAGTCTGAAGTGCCTCTGGCTGCATAGCTGCTACTGGAACCATGAAGTCAAAAGGGAGGACTGACGGAAAGTAGAAGGTGCTGAAGTGTCTGTGCGTTGGCACAGAATCCAAGACATTTTGGGAAATCCCAACCCATAGAAGAACTGGAAGCAAACTCCATGAGTACTAACTCACTGAAATTCTACAGCTTTATACATTCCTTCAAAGAGTATGAGTCTAAGGTAGAGAACAGGCCACTTTGAGAAATTAGTACAAGGTTTATGGGCCACATGAGAGTTTGGGGTGGGGGGAGGAGGTGATGCTTAAGTGGAGCACTGGAATGGGGTAAGGACAGGAAGGGTCCAGATCATGGATCCATTCCCTTTCCTAGTGTGCATGCCGTCGCATCTACTCTTTCCCCTGACCTTGCTCTTTCAGTGCTTGAGGATAGGAAGGATTCATGGGCCAGATCCAGGAAAAGGGCCAAATAAAGTTTTTTTTTAAAACCATACCATAGGCTGGGTTTGATGCTTTAGTATAAGGAAGGATACGTTGGGAACTGATGTAAGACTTGGAGCAATTACAGAGCTGACAGCTCCACTGCAGCCCATCTCCTCTTTGCTATTAAACAAAACGTTGGATGTTGAAAATACAGAAAAACTCTGAGCTAGCTTTGCCTGTATCAAAGAAGTGTTTTAATTATCTCGATGAACATGTATTGTGGCTGGTGTTGCTGCCAAAAGAGAAATGGCTATTGAACTTTCCATCACCAGCATTTACTGTCTCTTTAACATCCACAGTGGGTGGCTCTACTAGGGATGGGCGAACAGATCGCAGTTCGGGTTCGGCCGTTCGGTTCGTTCGTTCGGTTCGGATTCATTCGGTTCGTTCGTTCGGTTCGTTCGCCGAGTTCGGGTTCAGCTGTTCTGTTCGTTTGTCTGAACAGGCTGTTTGGTTAGGCCATTCGGCTGTTCGGTTCGACTGTTTGGCTGTTCGGTTCGGCCTTTCGGGAAGTGTTGTTATGGTTTTTTGGTTTTTTATTGGGTTTTCTTTTGTTCTTTATTTGGTTTTTTGGTTTTTATATGGGGTTTCCTTATTTTTTTT
>QEPC01010659.1:776410-793765 GCA_003113815.1 Sphenodon punctatus
TTTCATTTCATTACAAAAGTGAAATGAAACTTAAAGCAATCTAAAAATCCTACTCAACACCTGCTGTTCAGGAACAGTGACTAGCTCAGAAGGTGTTGGGAAGTGGGGAGGCAGATAATTAGTTTCGTTTCTTGCAAGCCTCTCCACCCCTGGTGCCTGGAAGTCTGCTCCTCAGTGACTGACACCTCCCTGTAATGTTTGACCTTTCAGTGAACCTTTTTTTGCCACCCGAACTCATCCGAACGCGATCCGAACTGACCGAACTGTTCGACCATTTCGCCGTTCGGTGTTCGGTATGTTCGCGTTCGGGTTCGAGTTCGGTCGTCCGAACAGTTCCAGTTCGAGATGAACTCCGAACTTCCGAACCGCGTTCGCCCATCCCTAGGCTCTACAGTGAACCCCAAGGGAAATCAACCGTCATGGTGATGCTGCAATGTAATTCTGAGGTGGAAAAGCATGAGCAAAAGTTCCATGTTCATGCTACCACCATATGGAGTCTACCTAATAGGGGGAGCCCATTGGGTGGCAGCATAAGTAGGGAAAGCAAAGTTCTCCACTGTTGAAGCTCCTCCAAGCTGCATAGGCAGAGCTCTGGGCTGCAAGGCAAACTCTCCCTTCCCAAAACTGACCAAGAGGAGTGTCAGGCTGCAAGGCAAGCCCTGTTTATGAAACTGACAAATGGGTTGCAAAACAAATTTCTGCTCTGGGCAAACCCTCCATCCACCACATCCTTGGTAAAACTGTCCAAGAGGAGCTTTAGCTCACAAGGCAAAGTCCCACTGGTGAAAATGACTGTGAAACAAGCTCCTTGTTGGTGAATTAACAAGCTGGCAGTCCTGGTTGTTGGATGAGCAGATGTTGCTACCATGGTGTGTGTACTGCTGTTCTGTGGAACTGTTGAGGATTTCCCTAGATTTGTTCAGGAGAACAAAGCTCAACAAACCTATGTCCCATCCATGGGTAGATCCCAGGTTTGAATGGTCATATTATGTAATGCTTGCCCCCATGTTGTGAGGCAGGAACAGTAGCATGCTGAGACACACCCAATGTGTCTCACCATCAACATGACCCTGATTCTACATCTCATTCCCAGCCCAACATTCCAAATGGGCTTTCCAACTGAACCCAGGCTTACTCCTTCACTAGGGAGCTTCAGACGCCTGTTTTCAAAGGGTGTCTTTACACAAGACACCCCTACACATGGACACCATTCACCAAACTGGGGAATGTCTCGTTCAAATTCAGTACGTGGGGCTGCACGCTTCCATGACCCACGCACCGCCATTCCAGTCCACACATGGGGCAATCTGGGAAAAGCCAGAGTGACCCATGAGTGGATGGGGTGGGCATTGCCTGGATGGGGTGGCTGTGTATGGGGCTGCTCATTTAAAGCACTCCCCCATGCAGAATGCCCCCCATGCACCAGCCCCACACACTGACTGTGGACCCTGACCCCACCGCCTGCCCATCTTTTTAAAAAACACCCAAAGACAATCCCTCAGGTGTCATCAGGTTTACATGGATCCAGCCCCTTCACTCTGGATGTTCCTTATTTGGACCAAACTCCACCTGCTGCTCTCCATGTAGTGAGTCCCAGTTCCTCTTTCAGGCCACTTCACAGGTGGACAAACTCCCACTCCCTATGATACTGAGGCGTTCCAAGCTCCTGTGTGTTCAGGATTTCTTCCAGGGATCCCCTGCCTGAGTTGAGGCCACTTCTATTTGTGCCCAGGCCTTCTGGTGTCTGTCTCTAGGTTTCACCATTACTAGGGGTGGGACTCCAGGCAAAATATTGGTCTCTTTCCATTTCGGCTCCCCTGTGTCTTGGATCTCCTATTGGTATCGGGATCCATTACCCCTAATACCCCCACTCGCTGGGGTATGGCTTTACCGAGCCCCCGGGCCCCCTGTACTTTACTTACTGTTATTGCCGGTCTGGTCTGGAGGGTGGGGAGTCTTGGCCACTGGCTGAGATGCCGGCTCCGCTACTGGTGGTGGGGCCTCTTCCGCTGCTGACTGGTGTCAGCCCGGCAGCCTGGCAGTGGTGCAGTCTCCTTTCTCCACTGCAATGCCCAGAATGCACACAACAGCTGCCTTCTTTCAAAATGGCGCCTATGCTGCCGGCACCATTTTGGATTAGGGCTGCACATGCACAGAATGGCCTTGGCAGCCATTTTGCACATATGCACTGCACCACTGCTGATCCAGTGGTGTTTTCTTCAAGCTCTGGACCTGTAAAAAGAAGAAAGAGAAGGCCCAACTGTTGGTGACCAGGCCTCCTTTGCAGGGCTGTAGCGGAATGTTGCAGTGGTAGTTAATTCTGCCGGAAACAGCATTTCTGCAATTAGTGGTCCGGCATGGCAGAGGCTTTCATTCCGCTAGTTTCAGTCCGCCACTTCCGCAGTTCCACTAATTTCATTCCGCTACTTCCACAGGCTTCGCAAAATAGCGGAAACATGATATTTTTGCTACTTCCGCCATTCCGCCAGCGCCACAAAATAGCAGAACAGTGATTTTCTGACAGTTTCCGCAATTTTTCTGCAATTCCGCAATTTGCAGAATGCCGGCGGAATTAGCGGAATGTCTGCAGAAAAGCCACAGTGTGGTACGGGCAATTCCGAAATGGTGGAATGGAATCGTGGCACGGTAACAGCTGCTGCCGCATCAGCCCTACTCCTCTGCTGCTGACTGGTGGCAGGAACTGGCTCCGCAACCAGGCAGCTGGACCTTCTCTGCTGCCCCACAGCAGAGAAGGCCTGGTGGCCTGGCAGCGAAGCCAGCACCCAACACCAGTCAGCAGCAGAGGAGGTCTGGCTGCCAGTAGCGGAACTGACAGCCCAACTGGTAGTCTGGCCAGCTGCCATGACCCCCCACCTTCCGGACCAGACTGGCAACAGTAAGTAAAATACAGGGGCCCCAGGGTTTGGGGGTGGGTAAAGCTGGGCCCCAATGGATGGGGGTTTTAGGAGTAGTGCATCCCCACCCCCACCCTCCGAGGCCGAGAGTGGGGTGGGGGGTGGAGGAGGTTTCCCTTTCTTCCCATAGACGTCAATGGGAGGATTTCCCAATTACTTCAATAGGAACAGATGATCCAAAAATTGGAAACTGAGACGGGCCCAATTCTTGAATCTCTCCGTTTTAACTGAAAGAGACATTTTCAACCTCTTTAGGTTAAAACCAAAACCTAAAGTCCCATCCCTAACAGTTACACAGCCTTTATTCTCTCATAAACCTCTGAAAGGGAAACCAGCTTCTATTACATTTACTTTAGCTGAGATCTGTCTTGACTAGGCTAAAATTGTATTTATCCCAGCCACTTGCCCAGCATTATCCTGTCATTCAATTAACCCCTTATCCACTTATGGAGAAAGCAGGACCCAAACCTTAAACCTCTTGCACACCCCTCACTGTTGCCCACTCAAATCTTGCTTGTAATGACAGCCGCCCTGAGTCTGTCTTCAGAGAAGGGCGGTATAAAAATATAATAAATAAATAAAGTAAAATAGAGATGGCCCCAAATCCTGGTTGTATACTGTTAAACAAATGTGTGCCTGTAGTCTGCAATAGTCTAACAATTATCAACTGCTAGTGTACATGTTTTAAAGGCTTTTAAAAATAAAAACCACAGTATTTCATACTGTTACAAGATATCTATTTTTTCTCTGGGGCTAGATACTGAGTAGGTCTGCAATGAACAAAACCTGTGCCTTGTAGCCTTGGGGCTGCACTCACAAAAACAAGAAATGTTTCCCTTTCTGCAGGCAGCACTATGTAGATGATTCTGCTCCCGCAAGTAATTCACAGGTGCAGACTTTTATCCAGCCTGGGAGAGCAACACAGCCCTCTAGTTTCTCCCATCTTGGGGGAGGAAAGGGCTGGCCTGTTCACTATCAAACAGCTGATGAGCAGAGAAGAGGCCAGTGACTTTGTCTCTGTGCTGTAGGTGGGAGGGGAAAATCCCACACGTATTCCCAGCTGGGATTTGTGGCACAGGGGCAGGGAGCAGGCAAGTGCAGGAAAAAACTAAAATAAAAGTGGGGGCAGAAACCAGCACCGCAACATGGGATAGAAGCAGGAGACAAAAAAGCCTCTGGTGCAGTGTTATCGTTTGTAGCACACAGATGCTTTACAAGATTAAGTGCAAAGTATGTATTGGGTTTCTAAAAAAACCCTCCCGGATCAACCTACTGTTTATTGGATGGTCTCCAGAAGAAGCTGCCTGTATTAGGTAAGCAGTATTCTCTGGTTTATAGGTACGTGTATTGTGTGTGTGTTTATAGTATCCGTAATAATCATCGATGCAAATCTGGTGAGCTCCACAAAGTTAACAAAAGGAGAAAATAAACATGGAGTGCACTGTGTAGGTTTTGTCTAAAAGTGTGTATGTGTTTTAAATCACTGTGGATTAAGCATCCATTATTACAGGGATGGGCAAATTGGGAGCCACGTGTGGCTCTTGGTCAGGGCCAGTCCCAGGCCCTGTGGTGCCTTATTGGTCCTATGTCTTAGCTCACTGCATCCAAATCTCATCAGGTGAAGAGCAGCTGCTCCTCAGAATCTTGGTAGCCAGGTCCACCGGGTACTAGCTTCATCTACCTGGGAGATGCTTCAAAGGAGGGGCATGTGCATGTGGTATGCAGCTTTTGAGGCTTGGAACTTTGCCCACCTCTACATTACTTTCTGTAGTCTAGGGAGATTCTATTTGTATCTCTTTAAGTGTTTGTTTGATTGTATTGTATGAGCAACTTCAGGGTTTCTTGGGTACATACCTGCCCCACCTAGCTGCAGGACTGCCTTGCCTCCCGCGTTCTGGACCGGCTCCTGCGGTCCGTCGGGAGCGTCCTTCTTGAAGTCCATCAAGTTGTTCAGGGGGCAACTATGGAGAGGGCGTTCTCGGTGGCCGCCCCTCGGCTGTGGAACTCCCTTCTGACAGAGGCCCGCGTGGCCCCAGATCTCCCCTCCTTCCGTCGTCAGTGTAAGACTTGGCTGTTTCACCAGGCTTTCGGGTGAGGGAGATGGGTGAAGGGTGGGGTTTGGGGGGAGAGGGTTAGGTTGAGGGGGATTTTTATTTGATTATTCTTACATCCCCCATTATGGTTATGTTTGTTTTATATACATACTATTTTTATATTTATATTGTTTTAAATTTTTATACTGGAAGCTTCCCCAAGCTGCCTTGGGGTAGAAGTTATTAATAAATAAATATGAAATAAATATGAAAACTGGGAAAAGAGTGCAGTTTCATTAACATGGGCAAAAATGGATGGGCATGAAACAAAATTAATTGAGTGTCTTGCTAACTTTCCTTCTGATTCAGAGGTTTAGTTGTTCAGTGGAAAAAACAATTATCTTAGCAGTGGCCTTATTCATAACTGGGTAAATAGGGCTGGCTTTTAGTCAAACAGAATTCTTAGATGAACAAGAATATGCCACCAAGAATAAAAAAGCATTGTGGGATAAACATTTTAAAACTTCCCTTATAATCCCAATGGTATTCTCTAGTGTCCAACCTTATGGGCGGCTGGCCAGTTTACATATCCCCAAGACTGTCTCTGTGAATTTAGTTTGAAGTTAACATTTGCTGCCTCTATGTAGATTAATGTGCTTGACATTCATCTAAAAGGGCTTCTTTGCATGAAAATAGATATTGACTCAGTTAGATTTTATTTATTGAATTTATTTATTTATTCACATTTTTATCCTGCCCTTTCCATTAAGACTCGGGATGGGTTACAAGATACAAAAATGTTCAAAAATAAACAGAGTAAAACACAGTTCCTAGCCCCTAAGATACACAAAAATAAACAAGTACGTGAGTAAAATCCCCTAGCCCACAGCCACAAACCCTACCGTTGTCTTCCAAATGCCTGGCCAAATAGAAACCATGCTGCCAGAAGAAGGCAAAGACACAAGGTTATGGGGTTTTTAGGCAGCAACTCTTTATTAATAATCGAGCCAACGGTAACTATTTTAGCCAGTATTTACCTCGCACCACCAGAGCCTTCCCCTGGAAGTCATTCATTGTCTGCCAGCAACATTCGCCTTCAGGACCACAGCCCTCTTTGTATAATGTTCCAGGATGCCTCCTCAGTCCTCTTCCTCAGGCCTTATAAGGGTAGTTTGGAGGTATCCTGGGAACAAATACTGACACTGCTTTTTGACTGTCCTAGCGCTTCCAGCCAGCAGTGCTGCTATCCTGCCTTTATCCAGAGGAGCAAAACCATATCCCAATGGCTGACCCAGGCCATTACCCCACATTTCATAAGGAAATGCTTCTTAATATATATCCAGTTAACGTCTCTGGTGCCCATTTTCTTGTTATGCACTGGACTGCCCTGCTGAGTTAGTGTAAATAATTCACACTGTCACTAACCAATTTACACCAGCCTAGAGCTTAATCTGGTTCTAGCTGCTCAAGAGCAAAGACTGAGGATCATGTCATTGCAGGGAAGGCAAAAAAACCCAAAATAAAACAACCTCAGCCACAGAGATGGCCAAGTAAAGCTAGTGGGGAAAAATCCTTTCTAGTCCCAATATGGTAACCATCTACCACCTGCAATGACCAGGCCAAGGGTCATTGGGAGGATGTATAGCACTACAACTCCAAGCCCATGCTTGTCCACTGCAGCAGTATGGACGGTGGGGGTGCTTAAAATGACAGGAACATCTGCATCACAAGAATTTCTCCTCTAAAGCTGGCTGTGACCAAAGCTGGCTTCTTCTTCCTAGTCTGTTGCCCTTGCCACCTCCCATGGCAACAGAGCTTGCCCCCTTGCTGGGAAGGAAGGAGGATAATGGGGTTCAAACAAAGACAATGCTTTGTTCTCTTACCTGTGCACTAGTTCCTACTGTGAATTCTTTGGGAATATCTAAAAAGGCCACGGATCATGAAAGTTGCCCATTAAACACATCAACACATGTTGATTAGTATCTCTAAATAGGCCTTCAATGATATGTCGCATATTTAGACAATTCCATCGCAAACTGCTCATCTGTTGCCATTTTCCCAATGTGGCATCCCCAGTCAAGTCCGACACTTGTTCCGATCTTTGTCGGAATACTGTCAGAAAGCAAAGGGGAAAACTGTTGCAAAAGCCAGAAATGTGTTAATTGTTGGAAATGTCGCTATATCAGAAAGTGTTGCAAAATGTCAGAAATTGTTGCCGTTGAATTGATGGCAAGAATGCTGAAACATCAACAGTAAAAAGCAGAACGGCAAACAATACTTCCACTTTGGCTCTAACTTTAAATAGGTTATAGGCTCTGCCCAGCCTGCAGTGCTCATATCAGGGTGAAAACAGACATGACACTAACCACCCTTTAACCACCCTTGGTGGTCATTTATGCATGTTGCAGGGCTGCATAGGGCACCAATACAGCCCTGCAACATGCATAAATAACCACCAAGGGTGGTTAAAGGGTGGTTAGCGTCATGTCTGTTTTCACCCTCAGTCATGGAAATGTTCTTAGGAGGCATCCATTCTAGTTTCAAGGACAGATCTTCTCCATGCTGACTGACCATTGGTCAGATAGGGAAAATATTTTGAAAAGGCCTCAGTCCTAGGTGGATATTCCCTAGATCATGAATGTTTTTTTTGTTTGTTTGTTTTTAGCAGTCCAAAAACATAAAATAGGGGCCACACAAGCTGACTCCTATTTGCTATCCATAATAAAAACAACAACAAAACTAGCAAGCCACAACTGGAAAAATTCTATTGAATCCCAAGTGAGGTTTGTTTGGTGGACTGTAGAGATTCAAATAGGCTCTACATTGGGACTAGGGCGGGGTGGGAATTGGTTCTGTTGGCTCCATTTATTTGGAACACTGATAATCAAGATAGCTGCTCTGAGAACAGTTCTTCCCAATGCTATAACTGTCTAAGGTCATATCTCCTTTAACTGGCATGGTTAATTATTTAGGGGATATTTTTATATTTCCTGTGAGGCATCCCAATAAAGAAGCTTTTACTGTACTGAGAATTGGGAGCCACAGTGTTGACAGGAGATACTCTGATCTAAAGTTAAAGATCTTTGAACTACAGCAGAGCACTGATCATTCCTCTTGACATGTCAGTCATGAATACTAACATAAGCCAATAAATGTATTCCCTTGCCATTAGAGATTTGTGACACCAAATTTTTTTAAGGTTAGTTCATACACATTTGGTTTTTTGTGTTTGTTTTTTCCCCGGGTTTTCAATAAGTAAACTTGAGAAGTGTGACAGTTGCCCCAGATCACTGCTAAACAAACTACTCACGTCTTCTTGTGAAGTCTTTACTCATGCAAAGACTTTGCTCAAATAGCAGTGTAAAACATTTTAAAAAATAAATAAGGCCACTTGTGTGGTGACTGTCCTGAGCTGCTCTAGACACAGATAGGTAACCTGCAGGCTAATGAAACTTTTCAGACTTGCTAACTTATTAAACTAAGCTGTTTTCTTTTACAACAGGAGGCTGCTGTTTATTGCGTTCCATCCAGAAACCCGCTGTGTGTTTGTTATCCTTTCTTCACTTCCAAAACTGGGCATTACCTTGACCATGACGATTCCAAGCCTCAGAATCCACTGATAGGTAAAGGAAATATGTCCAGATTTTATCTTATTTTCCTGCTTACTTCCATTAGCTGATAAGGTAGGGCTGAGGTTACATATTGGATCTCTTGCTGCAATTCTTATAACTCCCACTGACATCAATATGAATTTCATACAGACATATACCTAAGAGCTCCAGAACCAGGCCACCGCTTGCACTGGAAAAACTGCTGTAACATCTTCATTTTATGCTTTTCAAACTGTAGCGCAGTCCTCTACATTTGTAAATTAGCTTCTCTTGTGTATTTTGTGTAATTGTGTATAAAATAGTAGCATAGGGTGTCATTAACATCTTTCAAGTTAAATTAGATAGGCATGGAAAGGAAAAAAGTTCTCAGGCTACCCAAGTGTATAAATAAATAAATAAAGGGAAGCTGTTTTTGGCCCTCTGATGTTATGCTGGGGAGATTAGATTAGCCATCTTGTTTAAACACTAGGCTCTTTCTGCTGCACAATTAAACAAGAAATTGTATTTTTTAGTACTGTAACAAATTACGTTAAACAAAGGTGTGTAGTTTCCTACAATGTTCATGAGTCAGTATAGAGAAGTTTACTATGGGACACTTAATTACTACATTTTTTGGCTCCTCTCAATGCAAAAGCATTCTTGTGAGCACCTGAAATACAAAGTTTTTTTCTCTCCATGTAGACAGTAAGAGAAATATGGCATCACTATTCAGTCAGTCAGATTTAGCAAGTGCAGAACTGAAGTGATTTGGGAAGAATTCTAGATATTGCCTTGCTACACCAAGTTCTGGCTGCCAGTTCATCAGGCTAGAATAAATTTTCTTTGAATTATTGACTGCAAGCCTGTAGCTAGGACATTGGCACAAAGATGCAGAACGCATGGTAGGGGAGGGGGGGCAATTTCTTCAGAAACTGAGGGGGAAAACCTGGAACACATCTTATTTCTGCCACTTCTACCCTCCCCGCTCCTCATAAGCGATGGGCCTTCTGGGCACTAAACCATTTGTAGAGAACATTTGGAGAGACATTTACAGCCAAGGCTAGCTTTTGAATTAAAATGTTCCTTTACTAAACCAGGGGAAAAAATAGAATATTGATGAAGTAACTTGATTCTTTCCTCATGTACTACTCAGGAGGAGAAAAACCAATACATTAGTACAACTGAGAAAGTTTTTAAAAAGGAATAGGCATGTTGTAATACAGCCATGTAAATTTTAAGTTATCATCCTAAGATACATGCTTAAAATAAATGTGTTGGGACAAAAACAGTTCTAAATAGTCTTGAAACATATTCAGCACATTTTAAGGACATTGTAATCCATATAATTAAAATCACAGTAGTCTTGCTCCCCATGTAAGAAGGGCAAACTTATGCACCTTTGTGTGTGCTGTGGAGAACAACACATGTATATATTATAATATACACATACACAATTAGTGAATTGAGCAAGCTTAGGTAAGCACTGCTGGCTCGCAGTTAGTCAAGATTTTCTTTCTTATTAGAAAACACATTGGCACATTAATAAACCAGTGTGGTGTAATGGCTAAGCACACGGTACTTGGACTGGGAAGTAGGGGGGATTCTGGTTCAAGTCTTGCCTTAGCCAGAAACTCAGTGGGTGACTTTGGGCCAGTCACAGCCTAACATACTTCACAGACATGTTGTAAGGATTAAAATTTGTGTTGTATATAAAGTGCTTCAAGTGCCATGGCAGTTGTTACCCTGAGATTCTCCCAGGAATTAGCTCCACCATGGGGTCAGGCACCTCTGTAGGAAAGCTTAAGTTTCATCACCAAAAAGTCACAATAGACAATTATTATGATTAATAATATTATTATATTGTATTATATTATAATAATATTATATTATAATATTATTACCCTGCCAAACTGGCTTACACGCTACTATAAAAGCACTATGGAAGCACGCAAAAAAAAGGTTATTGATTACAAATATATATATATTCTTGGAAAATATCTCTCAACACACAGATATCACAGGTCCCAAAATGTTGTCCCAGGTCTGTGGGGTCCTGCTGAAGAAGATAAGATGTTAACTTGCTGCTATGCTGGAGACTTGATAAGAATTAAAGAAAAAATAGTATAAAAAAAAAAGAAAGATAGAAAAGATAAACAAAAATATAAAACAAAATTGTCCAGAGGTTGAGGAATGGTCCTCAACAGACAAGAAGCATAGAAGCTCCAAAAAGGGAGGGAAAAGATAGAGAAGCACTTGGGTAACTCTACCTATAAAGCTGAGTAAAAAAATTGAAAGGAAACAGTCCCATCTGGGACCAATACAGTGCTTCCTTAAAGAAAAGAAAAGTTGGCAATTAGGGACAAATAATTAGAGAAAAGTAGGAATTGCCTTTTTCTCAGGCAAAAAGGAGGAAAATCCCAACTGGGAACAAATAAAAAGAAAAGAAAAGATAGGACTTGCCCTTTCCTCAGGCAAAAGATTAGAAACTCCCAACTGGGAATTAAAATAGCTTTAAAAAGAGGAAAGAAAACCAAGCAAAAGAAAAGAATTAACATTAAGGCAAAAAGAGAAATTAAAACAAAAATGACTTGGAAAGAGTGAAAAATGAAATAAAAGAAATATAATTAAAATAAAACAACAAAAGAGAAAAGTAAAAACTTAAGAAACTTAAAAATAAATTTAAAAATGGAAAAGAAAAGGTTTAGGAAAAAGACATAAAAGTAAAGAATTAAAGCAAAGAAAAAAACTAAGCCCCTTTAGGCCTATTCAGGCCTTTCCCTTTCAGCAAGTCCTCCATAGCAAGCAAGATCTTCCTCTCATTCTTCTTCTGTCAACAATATCCTGCCAGTCTTATCGGATGTCTGAGAGTCTTTCAATATGGCTGCCAGGTGTTCCTCCAATCTTAGACAAACAGGTCAGGGATCCACCAATCAGGATGAAGTTTGCCTCTTGTCAAGTGATGACGCTAAAGAAAGATGTTTTTGGTTTCCATGTCTCCACATCCCTATCTTCTTTGGGTGATTTCAGACGTTACGGCTGGGTGGTTCACCACACTCGATTCCCGGTGGGGGAGAACAAAACAACCACCCCCCCGGGGCGAATAAAAGCCCCAAACAGACGTGACGAGACTGGGACCATGGCCGGGAATCGGGCCAACAGATCACGGATTGGGGCAGTGAAACAGACGTGACGCCGATCCCCAGCCGTGGTCAAAACTCCCAGAAGCCACCAGGCAGGGGCGGGACACAGACATGGCTGCCTGAGGGCAAACGAAGCCAAAAGGTACACAAGGGAACGCCCACACAAGGGAAACGAGAAGGGAGGGGGGAAGAGGGAGAAGAGGCTGACAGGTACCACACACAGCAGGCACACAGACAGTGGAGGCACAGCGGGACACACAGCACGACCACACACCCGGGCACACACACACACACACAGACACAAGGGAATGGAAGGGAAGGGGGGCACGGGTGCCCAGAAAACACACAAAGAACAATGGGAGCAGGGGAGGGACATGGAAGGGGGGGAACCGCAAAGGGACAGGTCAGGCCACAGGCAGCAGCAACCCTCACCCCCCATAGCAGCACAGTCCACAAGGGTGCCCCCACAGCAACACAGGCAGTCTCAGAAAGGGGGGGCCCAGGACCCCGGGAACAAGGCACGATGGGGGCCCGCAATACACAGCGAGCCGGGCGGAGATGTCCAGGAGGAACACGGAGACCCCACAGTCACAGAGGGGCAAATGGAGGGCAGCCAGGACAGGCGGATCTGTGCTGCAGGTCCAAGGACATGCAAGCCCCCCAGTGGAAGCACCATGGCCCAGTCCGGGGGCGCCTGAACCCCCAGGTCACACAAGCACCCAGGAGGGAGGGGGGGCGTGCAGCAGGTGGCAGCGCCGGTGGGTGCGGACAGGTAGCGGGATACAGGCGGGTCGGAGAGGCCACACAGAATGCCGCACCCAGGCACCAGGGAGGGCAACCGCGGAGGGGAGCCCAGGGTGTGCAGGCAGACCAGGGGGTGGGGCCCAGAGGGGACCTAGGGCCACAGGCAGGGGCAGCAGCACCCCACAAAGTAGGCTGCACAACAGCACGGCAGAGACATCAGGACGGGAGCAGCCATCGGGGACCAGCCCCCCCCCCGGACTGGGGCGGGAGCCCACACAGGGGCAGGACACCGGGGGGGCTGGGAGGAGCACAGGGAGTCACAGGCTGCCGCTGGGGGACACTGCGGGCCCAGGGCCGGGTGCCTCACCCGGTGAACCAGGTGGGGCCAATGGATCGAGCCCCGGCAGTACCCCAGCACAGACATGTGGTGGGCGATCAGGTAGTAGGCCTCGAAGGGATCATGCATGGAGAGACCCAGCTGGACGTCCACATGGGACCACAGCCCCAACAGGGTCGACATCTCCACTGAGGAAGGCTCCGACACACAGCAGGCAGCAGAAGGGGGCCAAGGAAGATGTCCCAGCTCCAGCAGCCCATGGTACACTGCCCCATGGGTGCGCTGGTACCCACGTGCCCCGTGAACACAGGCAAAGTAGGACATGGCCAAGGCAGGGCCACCCTCAGCAAGGCACACCGTGTAGGCAATCAGCCCGCACACAACCAGCACAGAAATGGTCTCAGCCCCAGAGCACGGCACATGCGAACACCGCTTGTCAGGATGCGCCCCTCAGGGAAGCAAACCAGCCCCAGGGTCTCCGTATGCAGCTGGCAATCATGAGCGCTCGCCTCATAGCTGAAGTAGTGAAGTCCAGAGCTCAAGCTCTCAAAGACACCCGCACGGCTGCCCAGGGTGCCCAGGAGCAGCTGCACAGCTGGGGTATGCCACAGGTTGCAAAGAGACATGGTCTCGTGGAAGGTCCAGATATGGGGGGCCCCATGGGGGCTGGGGAGTGGGAGCCCAGTGGACGGGCAACCAGCCATGGTCTGGCACGACAGGGAGAATAACACAAAGGCCTGGGGGGCACACACCCTCCAGGGCCGGGAGGGCCTCCGAGGGGTCCCAAGGCCAGGGAAAGCGGCCGCGGACCACAACATTGTAGCACAACAGAGCGAGGCATGGGGTGCGGACCTGGCACAGCTGCAGAACACAATAGCGCTCACACTGTCCGGCTAATTGCACCTCCAAGGCCATACTGTAGCAAACAGTGGGGGGAGCGGGGTGGGGTGGTGGTGGAGATGGCTGATGGAATGCAGCTGTCCAGGGAGCACACAGACCCACGTGCCCATGCAGGGGCAAGGCCAGGTGCGCTGCCTGCCGGTGCACCCAATTGCATGCACGCATACCCCGGCCCCCCCTTGGGGGGGCCACGGCTGCCTAGGGGCCCACCCCCTGGACAGCCCTGCCATCAGAGGCCCTGTATAGCTGTTCCCATCCCCCCCTTGGGCCCCACCACCATGGAGCGGGACAGGGCAGCTGCCTATTGGATTACCTCGCGCTCGCAGCCAAGTGGTTCCGCGACCACACCGAGCAACTGCGTCTCCTGACCGCGGAGGTGAAACTGGCCATCCGGTTGCGGGTTGCCCTGGCCTGGATAGCTGCAAGGGGCCTCCGGGCCCACGACAGATGCAGGAGAGCCCGTGCTTGGCTCAGGGCACAGCAAATCTCCGGGGCGGATTGGCAGGCTGTGAGC
Organism: Sphenodon punctatus; assembly: GCA_003113815.1. Classification (NCBI taxonomy): domain Eukaryota; kingdom Metazoa; phylum Chordata; class Lepidosauria; order Sphenodontia; family Sphenodontidae; genus Sphenodon; species Sphenodon punctatus. The sequence goes on from QEPC01010659.1 coordinate 790,584, forward strand.
CGGAGCCAGACCTGGCCTGCAGTGCTCCGAGGGGTTGCCAGGTGCCTCCTCTGGGCAAGGGAGACCATGCGCTGGGCAGCCCTGCTCGCTATACCCATAGGCAGACACCTATGGGTCGCAGAGTGCTCACAGATGTGGTGGGCTAGGATGCTGGCCCACTGGGAAGAGCCAGACTGGAGGGCCCACTTTAGGATGAACAAGAGCACCCTACTCCGCCTAGCAGAGCTCCTCACACCCTGGCTGGAGTGACAGCACACCTCCATGCAGGGCCCCATCCCCATGGTCCAGCGGGTGGCAATAGGGGTCTGGGCCCTCGCTACGCCCGACTCCTGCCAGTCCGTGTCCCAGCACTTCAGGGTGTGCCTCAGCACTGTCGCCTGTATCCTCCAGGATGTGTGCGAGGCGGTGGAGGACGTGCTCCTGGACAGAATGATCCAGCTAGTGGACCAGGGGACCGTGATGGCGGGGTTCACGGCCGGAGGTTTCCCCAACTGCATGGGAGCTGTGGACAGCACCCACATAGAGATACTCCACCCAGCTGCCGGGGAGGCGCTGTACCGAGGACCCCTGCGGAGCAGCTATACAATACCCGCCTGTGTTCCAGTCGGACCGTGGTGGAGCATGCCTTTGGGACCCTCAAGCAGCACTGGAGGAGTGTAGCTGGGTGCCTTGATTACACTGTCTCGACCTCGGTCCTGGTGATCGGTGCCTGCTGCGTGCTCCACAATATCTACGAGACAGAGGGGGCAGCCCTGGACTACCCCAAGCCCCACGGGCACCCTGGAGGCCCCACTGGCCCCCTCGGTGGTACGCCTTCCTCAGTCATCTCCACAGCGGGTCATCCTCCTCCTCTGCTGCCTCCGCCCGAGCAGGGCCGGTGTTCTCCGGGGGCTCATCCACCCGGGCCCTTTTCCGTGTCTGTGGGCACAGTAGGTGGGGGGTGTAGGGTTGGGTGTGGGATGGGCCCCCTCGCAGGGAACCCCTGTCCCCAGCCTCCCTGCCGGTCACCCGAGCATGGCCCGTGCCCCCCCAGAAGCCCCTGTGTCCCCTGGGGCCCTCCCCTTCCTTCCTCTTACCCATTTCCTGGGTGCCTCCTCCGGCCCCGGTCCGGCTGCTGTCCCCGGGGCGTTGCGTCCTGCGTGCTGCTGCGGGTGTTGTCCCTGCACCTCCTGCATGGTCAGCACGACCCCCGTCTCTCCCTCCTCCACCTGCGCTCCCTCCACCTCCATCACTGCCTCCTCCTCCTTCTCCACCATCGCTCTCTCTCCCACCGCTCTCTTCTGCCTCCCTCCTCGCTCCATCCCACCATGCTTCCCTGTTGCTGATTTCCCTTTAAATCTCCCTCTGGTGGTTGTGTTGTTGCTGGTTGCCTGGCAGCGATGCAGCATGCATTGTCCATGGCTGGGGCTTGTTTCCTTTGGTTCCACCTGGGGATTGGCATCCAGACGTTACTTTTTGTTGTTTCCCAGTGGGGATCTCTTTGACCACGCTTCCCGGGATTTTGCGTCGGGGAGCCCGGGAAGTGTAGTTGAAATTGACCCCATGTGGGTATTGAGCGTGATGAACATCTGGCGTGCGCTGAACAGACGTTCAGGGCTCTTTGGCCCCGCCACAGGATTGAGCGTGGTTCACTGTGGTTGAGCATGATCTCGTAACGTCTGAAATCACCCTTCTTGGTCAGCTTGACTTCACCCCTCCTTACTTCTATGAACCAAGACCATTGTAACCTTTTACCGGTCCTGATCTTTGTCCCACTTCAATAGGGTCTATTAGCTCAATAGAGCTCTATGAAACCCAATGTAATCTATTAGCTTCACTGAAGTTTTATTAAATTCTATTAATTTTACATAATTTCATATAGGGATTCTTTTTAGGAATTTGTTGAAGAACAGAGTCTAGATTTGCCTTGGTTCTACCTACTTTAGAAAGAAATTTCTAGAGCAACACTGATTTATAAGACTTTGAGTTTCTCATTAAGACACAATTCCAAAGAATAATTACTTACTCCTCTGAATGGTGTATTTAGGTATATTTTTAGGCCAGGCTACAGTTTATGTTGAAATAAACTTTAATTCACTAATTAAATACATTATTTTTAATGTCTTTAGTTGCTAATTTCTCCCATAAATTAGTCTCTAATTTGTCGCCTAGATTTCCTAATCTATACAGAATTCTTTCATTAAAATACCTTAAAACAATTTGGAATTTACATTGGGAAATATGTTGATTAATACTACTCCAATTGACAGCCTTAAAAACCATTATTCAGCTTAAAAATGAAACCCCCTTTAGCATTTGAGATATGATTGAAACAGTAAAACACCTATGATTGAAACAATAAAACACGTGTGGAGGTGATTCTCTGTTATCAATATTACTGCTTCATTATTAGTTGAAAACATGTTTTTAACTCCTTTAATGTTATGAGAAACTGTTTTGACACAAACTTGCAAAAAGACCTTGGGTTCCAGAAACAAACATGTTATCAGCGTCTCTTCTAATTCCTTTGTGCCAATTATTTTAAAAGTCAGACTAAAAAGCAAACTGCTTTCTATGCCAAATTAAATCCCTATGATCCTTGTCTCCCCAATAAAACAGACCCCAATTTAAACGTCAACTAAAACTCAACATGGCTAAAACTGAACTCCTTATCTTCCCCCCCTCATCCTTTCTCTCCCTCTTCCCTGTCAACCTCATCAATAGGGTCACCATCCTTCCCATCCCCCAAGCCCATAGCTTAGGCTTCATCTTTGACTCACCCCTTTCTTTTAAACTCTACATCAGCTCTGTTGCCAAATCCTGTCGCTTCTCCCTCCATAACATTGCTAAGATTTGCCCTTTTCTCTCTGTCTCCTCTGCCAAAACTCTTGTTCACACCCTGGTTATCTCTCGCCTCAATTACTGTAACCTCCTTATCACTGACCTCCCCCGCTCTCACCTTTATCCCCTTATCTCTGTCCCAAACTCTTCTGCCAGGGTCATCCACCTCGCCCATCACTTCGAACACGTGCAGCCCCTCTCTCCTCTCTTCACTGGCTCCCCCTTCCTGAATGAATCCTGCACAAGCTCCTAGTCTTCACCTATAAAGCTCTTCACAACCTTGCTCCCCCCTACTTCTCTAAGCTAATTTCCCTCTGTACTCCAGTTTGTGAACTCTGCTCCTCCTCTGTCCCCTCTCTCGC
>QEPC01010659.1:801901-858957 GCA_003113815.1 Sphenodon punctatus
ATTTATTTTAATTTATTGCATTGGTTTCAATGGGGACACAGCGCCCCATTGAAAGCAATGGATTAAATCCGGTACCGGTATACCGGATTTAATCCGGGAATCCGGTTTTCGTGAAACCGGTAACCGGTAAATCCGGTAACCGGTAATGGGTCCGGGGTCCCACCCCTACGTTATACAGCGTGCCATAGGTCGCAAGAAAGGAAAAGAACAGAAAGGAAAATGGATTCCATGGCCTATTCTGAAACATCAATGCATTAAATCTATGATGGATTTTATTCATAGTTAAGATGGTAAAGTAAATCTCAGACCTGAATAGACGCTATAAGGAATCCCTCTCTCAGCTGAGCACTTCCTGGGCACCCCAGTTAATCCAGGTTGCTTTCAGCAAGCACAGCAAACAACATGGCTAAAAGACATCACCTGTTTTAAAGGCTATTGCTTCTTTTGCCATACTATTGCCCACTTAACAAAACACCCACTGCTTGGGGTCAAAGAACCCACATACATATATGTTAAAAGTGAACAGCTTAAAAGCATTGACAGAATCCAACAGAAGAACCAACAAAACGGGGTTTGCTTCAATTTCTGGGTGTATGGCCAACAAGTATGTAAACAAGATAAACCAAAGAACACTTTTAATAAACATCTTTTAGCACAGAAATAATGACACCAAAAACTGACCTGTCTTTCAGAAAATGCGTTCAGTCTTTCTGCTTAAATGGGCCTATTTTTTATTTATTTTTTTAGACCTATTTTTTTCGGCTACACAGGGGTGTGCTATATAATAATAACATTAAGCAATTCCACAGTCAGCCACACAAAATTCCATCCTAAAATGTTTACAGGACAATTGAACTAGTAATTTCACCCTAGGCTCACTTAAAAACAAAACAAAAACAAAAAAAACTGATCAGTAGAGAGATCTTAAGATGAAAGTGTGTCTGGCAACTGAAGTGTAGGACTAGGATATGAGAGTTTGGGTGAAATCAAGTCTCTGTTGCTATTAACTTGAGGAGAGCCAGGATGTTACCTTGCTTGTTGCCCCTTCTCCACGCATTCCGCCATCACTGACTCATAGTAGTGACGAGAGGCAAGTCACTTACCTTTTAGAATGAACTTCATTTGGTGTAAATCAGTCCATCTTGACTTTTCAGTGCTGCTGAGTGAGCACTCGCATCTCAGATGGGTTTTATTTGGAAACATGGGTGTTCTCATCAGGCTTCATGGATGGCAATCTAGCAACTCCAGAGATAATCTATTTCTTGTCCAGTACTTTTAAATGAGATGAATAGAAGTTATTTCCCTTTCAGGGTGTATTCTCAAAATCATCTCATACAAAGCAACAGCCCATTAGATGATTTGAACTACCTTATTTTTTGCAGTCACAGTGGTTAAATGGGTGACTTGTATCACTCATCAGATTTGTGGTCCAAGCATGTTAGTTATTCTGTAATAACTAGGATTGATTGAGGAAGCTCATGAGAACGATTCCTCAGTCAGATTTCTATTGCATGATAATATACATCTGTGGTGTCATAATAACGCAAGAGCTCCTCATGCCTCTAATCTTCCAAGGTGCATTTTCAGATGTCACAAACAACTGGGAAATCAGCCTGATTTTTTTGTTAACTGAGTTCTACTTTAAACAAAAGAAAGTAACAAAAAGAGAATAACTTTCAAAGAATCACTGCTCAAAACTTCAGGTTACTACATCAGATAGTGTGTCATTTCTGCTTTGAAGCAACATATGGTAATATAATTTTTTTAGTGCATTTTGTAATCTTGATGTTAGCATTTGCAAAATGATAGAAGTATAACCTGTAGTCCAAGTATTGATACACTAATGTTGTGCTTGAATTGCAGAAGATTTTAATTTGGAGCATATTTGGACTAGGGAAAGATGGTATCAGACATTCCATAACCCATTCTCCCTGGGTCAGAGACAAGGATCAGAAGAAAATGCTTTAAATAAAAGAAGGCATGCCTGTAAAACAGAACACTGGACTAACAATAAAATGTAGAGTGAACATTTTTTCTTATTTATGATAGACAAATTAATGAAATGGTCTGTAAAGTCAAAAGTTGAGATTATTTTGCAGTAAATATTTCATTAGATGAAACGGATCTTAAATCTATTTTGACACTGAAGCCAAAAAAGGAAAAATCCTTTCTTTAGAGAGTTGGTTTAATAATTTGAACTACTACTTAGTGACTTGGAGTCAGATTCTGCTCTCCCACCCCCCACGCATTCTCTTTCCATTCCTACTTGGGAACCTTTTTAAAGGCATGTATAAATAAGGTTAATGGTTCAAAGTAGGGTTGTACACCACTCAAAATATGCTGAGAAATTGTCCTTTTCTGTTTTTGCTAGAAGACCAGACAATAGGGCGTGCAAATTCTCTCATTTCTCCTATTTCTAACATGCCATGGAGAACTCCCTGCCTGGTGGTGGAGGGGGACTGCCTGACATTTTACCTGCCCCGTATATGAAGCATGCTTCTCTTGTATACCAATGGTAAGAACAGTGGATAGAAATGTTGCGGCAATTCATATGCTTCTGTACTCTTCAATCAGCGTAGAGGGGTGGAGAATGGGTGATGATGACAACATAAATTCCATTGGGAGGAGAAAGCCATGGTTTGCATCAGGGTAGAGAATCTTTTCCTACCCAGAGGCTGCTTTGAAAATTAGTGCCACTTCCTTGGGCCAAATAGGAGTTGGGAATAGGGATGCTTAAGGGCTGTGCTCAAGATGGGAAAAGGAATGGAAGGATCCAGATCATGGATTTGTCCCCTATTTTTGAGTGCATGCCCTCATCTCTGATCATTTCCCCTGAGCTCACTCTCTCCATGCTTGAGGGTAGGAATTAGACTCAGGAATTGGAAAGGGGAAAACTTTTATTAAAAAGCCACAGGCCGGAGGTATTCCACCCCTAGTGTACATGCTCTGTTACCATGGTGAACTGGCCCTTATAAATGCAGTATAACTTTATTATAAACATCCATGAAACCAAGGGGGAAAAGGTTTTGTTGCATCAGTGTTCACTATAATGAGCATGGCAATTTTCTGTGTGAGGCTGATGGAACCCCAGCGGTTCCAGGAGGTCCTGAGGGAGTTTACCCTGGATGTGGACGGTCACTCTGTGGATGAGCTGGTCCGGCATTGGAACATCTTGCTGGAGGAGGCCATTGACAGGGTGGCTCCGAGGCGCCTTCTGCCTCGGTCTCGTCACCGCAGGACCCCTTGGTTTACTGAGGGGCTGCGGTGTATGAAGCGTGTGGGCAGGAGGCTAGAGCGACGCTGGCGTCGGACTCGGTCTGTCTCCGATCGTCTTCTCCATAGGGCCCATTTGCGGTCCTATGTGGAGGCTGTGAGGACGGCGAGGAAGGAATTCCTCGCCGTCCTCATAGCGTCTGCGAAGTCGCGTCCAGCGGAGCTGTTTCGGGTGGTGCGGGGGCTGGTGAGTCCGGCCTCCCTCCGCCTGGATGGGGACTTGTCCCGGGCCCGCTGTGAGGAGTTTGTCATCTACTTCGCAGACAAGATCGCTCGGATTCAGGCCGATTTCGACGCTGGGTTGATAGCAGTAGGGGAAGAGCGCGGGGGGGCGGAGGGTCCGTCTGGTCCATCTTTATGGGGTGAGTTTCAGGAAGTGACGCCGGCCGATGTGGTGGATGTCCTGGGGTCTGTGAGGGCCACGTGTTGTCAACTAGATCCGTGCCCGTCCTGGTTAATAAAAGCTTCCGGGGAGACGTTGGGGACGGTGCTGGCGAGGGTGGTGAATGCGTCCCTTCGGCAGGGGAGGTTGTCGCCTTGCTTAAAAGAGGCTGTGGTGCGCCCCCTGCTGAAAAAACCATCGTTGGACGTAGACGCGCTCGCCAGCTACCGACCTGTCTCTAACCTTCCCTTTTTAGGGAAGGTTATTGAGCGGGCAGTGGCGCTCCAGCTCCAGGGTCATCTAGATAATATCGGGCTCCTTGACCCTTTTCAATCTGGGTTCCGCCCCGGCTATGGCACCGAGACGGCGTTGGTGGCCTTGGTGGACGACCTCCGCCGGGAGATGGATGCGGGATGTTCGACATTTCTCATCCTGCTCGATCTCTCGGCCGCTTTTGACACCGTGGACCATGGGCTGCTGTTGAGACGACTGCGTGACCGGGGGGGTCTGGACGGGACTGTTCTTGAATGGTTCCGTTCATTCCTCTCGGGGAGGAGCCAGCGGGTGGTGTTGGGGGAGGAAACATCGAGCCCCCGCGCCTTACCGTGTGGCGTTCCGCAGGGATCGATCTTGTCTCCATTATTATTTAACATCTATATGCAGCCCTTGGGGGAGGTCGTGAGAGGGTTCGGGGTGCGATGTCACCAGTATGCTGATGATACTCAGCTGTACCTCTCGTTTTCTACCGACCCAGACCCTGCTGTCTCGGTGCTATCCCAATGTTTGGAGGCCGTGGCGGATTGGATGCGGCGGAGCAGACTGAAGCTCAACCCAGATAAGACGGAGGTGATGGTGGTGGGGAGGGCGAAGGGGGTGGTGGCCCCCCTGATTGGGGGGGTTTGCCCCCCTGTAGCTCAGCAGGTCCGGAGTCTGGGGGTCATATTGGACGCAGGCCTGCGGCTGGAGCAGCAGGTGGAGGCAGTCGCGAAGGCTGCCTTCCGCCAGCTTTATCTGGTACGTAGGCTGCGTCCGTATGTCTCTGGCCCGGACCTGGCCTCCCTCATCCATGCCTTCGTCACCTCGCGACTCGACTACTGTAACGCGCTCTACGTGGGGCTTCCCTTGTTCCTGGCCCGGAGGCTGCAGCTGGTGCAGAATGCGGCGGCCCGTCTTCTTACGGGGACGGGTCGCCGGGAGCACATTACACCGGTGCTCCGAGCGCTGCACTGGCTGCCGATAGTGTGCCGGGCCAGGTTCAAGGTCCTAGTAATGATCTATAAAGCCCTATACGGCCTTGGCCCCTCTTACCTTAGGGACCGCCTCGCCCTTCGCGCCCCGGAACGACTCCTGCGGTCTGCCGGGGGTGCCCTCCTGGAGGTCCCCCGTGTTAAGCGGGGGGCCACGATGGAGCGGGCATTCTCGGTGGTAGGGCCGCGGCTGTGGAACTCCCTTCCGGAGGAAGCTCGCCTGGCCCCAAGCCTTTTGATATTTCGGCGGAACTGTAAGACCTGGCTGTTTGCCCAGGCCTTTGGGGGGGGGGGGGGGGTGATTTTTAATCCCCCACCTTATATATTTATTTATAATTGTACCGCGCCCTGTTTTATTGATATATTTTATATTTGTTTTTAAATGTTTTTATACTATTTTTATTGTTGTTAACTGCCCCGAGCTGCATGGCAGGATGGGGCGGTATAGAAATCTAGAAAATAAATAAATAATAAAATAAAATTATGAAGAAATGCCCAATTTTAAATTGAATGTCTATGTAGTTTAAGCTGTGTTTTAAAAGCAAACATTAAAGAAATGAAAAAGCAAACAATGTATACTTGCTAAATACCATGCTGTGATTATATATAATCTCTTGACATTATATCTCATTTTTTAAACTTATTTAAATAAATTCTGATTCAGTCCTGTTAATCAGGACAAAAAAGCACAGGCTAAAAATCTGGTAATCTCTGAGGGGTTTGTTTTATCAGGGTCAATCCTGCCAGTGTGTTCATCATACTCGGGTTATTTTAAACAAAAAGAAATGCTTCTTGAAGTTGGGATTGTTTTAAAAACAGGTTAATTGTAAGCAGGGTTTACTATAGTAAAGTTTGATTCTGTTTTAGAGTAAGGCCAACCCTACCATCCAAGTTTCCTTTTGCTATAGATCCATAGCATACGTACGTAGCACTTGATGGATGTGACCTTTACCTACTTGGCTCTCTTAGGGTATTTTTAGACAAGTGTTCCACCCCCGCACATCATGCATGTTGCAGGACTGCATTGGCACCCTATGCAGCCCTGCAACATACATGATGTGTGGGGGAGGCGCTTGTCTAAAAACATTCTTAGAGGCATTACTATAGGAAGGTAGGAGAAAGCTATAATTGCTTTGCATTCTCATAGGTTGATTAAGGAACTGCACAAGTAGTGATTAAACATTGTCTATTCAGAATAGAGGACCCATTGGCTAGCCCATTATTCTATTCCCTGTTCCATCACAAGCTTCTTGTGTGACGTTCGGAAAGTCACATTAGGTGTTCTGTGCTCTATCTCATTTGTGAAATGGAGAGAAGACTATTTCCACATCTCACAGGGTGAATATATTACCTGCTAAAGTACTCTGATACTGTGGGATCATAAGTACCACAGAGAGAGAGACCATGCTTATGCAATAGTTTGTGTACTTCTCACAATGTATTCAAAGGAGAAAGTAGAGAGATCCTAGAAGTTATGTTAAACTGGAATTCATAATGGATATTAGGATTTTATGCTGGAAGTGATGACAAACATTGTTACCTATTTGTTGCAGCTCAGTGTAAAACGTCTTACAGATTCTGCTCAGTAGACTCTTCATGCAAAACCATATGTAGTATTGTCAGAAGAGAGAACTCTCTAAATGAACCTGGTTTCAAAACTTTAGTAGTTTTGGAAAGCAAGATAATTCATATGAGACTAATAACTTAGGTAGACACTCAGATGAGATTGTCTCAGAAACTGATGAGTGATAGGTCTGAGATTTGAGAGATTGAAACCTCAGACCTAGAATAATTTTGGAACTGGAAATAGAGGCGCTAAACATTATGTATCAAAGTGGTTAAAAAAAAGACCTCTTTCACTGGCACTTGAACAATATGGGTCCCAGGAGAAAGCTAGTGAATTTTAGACTGCCTGATTCCTTAAGCATCATGCCACTCGTTTGTCCTGTTGACTTTAGGAAGCTGGGTCAATATTTGGAGTGGATTACATAACTTCCCCAACTAAGATTGAGAAAGTCTGTGTGTGTGTGTGTGTGTATAAGAGAGGTTGGGAAGGAGACTACCATGGGGCAGGCGTGACTGAGAGCAGAGAGTAATGGGGAACAATAAGAGTGAACCAGGGAGTCAAGAGATTGGTAGACTGTGAGAAAAAAAAGAGAAGGGAAAAGATGTAGAGAGGGTTGGTGACTGAAGAAGACATAATAAGGATTGATTTCCCAATTCAGTTGCACGACCTCCAAGCAAATAGAAAAGACCTCTTTTCTTTTCAGAGCCCATCTGGCTAGGCAAGGGAACACTTAACCAGCAGAGGCATGGCTAGGTTGGAATGGGTCCCAGTTCAGAAGACTGAATGTGGCCCCTCGGGTCCCTCCACTCAGTGGTGGGGGACGCTTGGGCTCTGGCGCAGCTGCACCACCTGCCCCTATTATTGCTACATCCGTGAGTCTGAGCTTGAAAAATTATCTCAACCCACAGTTCTCTGCTATACAAGGTCACCCTTTTTTGTAAATCTGAGCAGGAAAAGATGTTAGTTGGAATCAAATCTAACAATCGGAGCCCCAAGGCTTTGGTTTCCATATGGTTACTACCAAGCAGAAGATTTTTAACAAAAATGAGCAGTAAAAAATAACAATAATCCCTGGGCATTTATTTGTAAGGCAGTGTACTTGCATGTTGGTGAGTAAATATTTACAATACCAGATATAAAATGGATATGCCCTCTAAAATATCTATATGCCATCTAAAATGCCCTCTGTTGTCTGTATGCCCTCATTTAAATTTGTCCCTAGTCAAGAAGAATGCTTATTGGCAAAGGAAGGAGATTTGAGGCATTTTCTAGCCTGGGATATTTTTAGTGTTTGTAGGAGGACTATGTTAGCACCCATAAAAGTGCCATTGTAATGTAACAAAATGATTCTCCTTTATGCCATAGCTGTGTACAGAAGAATCCAATGTAATCTGAGCTAGAACAAAAAAATATGTTGGGGGACAAAACACCTAGGATCCCCTTGAGCAAGCAGTAACCTAGTAGATTACATTGTTGTTTTAGGGCTCTGCTAGAGTCTTGATTGGGGTAGGAAATGAAGGTGAGGAGTCAGAGGAACATCCAGACTCGTGTCACATGTTCCTCCGAGTGGGGAACATTAGTATTGGTCTCTTTTATTATAGTAATACCTGAGGGCCCCAAGTGCACAAAAAAAGAGGGTTCCTATCCCAAGGACATAAACAGTGGGCAAAAGACAAGGGGGGGGAGGTGTGAAACACAAGGGAGCACAAGGAAACATGATGGACACCATAACCAGTGGTTACAACATACCAATCTCATGACCCATATCTAGTTCCACATCAGTATTGTGATAGAGGGGAACATTAAGGAAGGATTTGAAAGGTGGAAATAGTGACCTTTTGGATGTTTAAGAGGCTTTTCTCATGTATAAAGTATGGCACAAGAGAATGTTAAATTACTACGGCCCTGAGCTTTAAACTATGAACCTGATGTTCTTGCAGATCTTGGTCATGTGTAGTAACTTCACACATGTCCCACAAGAAACGATGTGTGACAGAAGAAACAAGCCCAGGAGTTGCATGTTTTTTCTCCTTTGACTTGTTGATTGGTATGTGAAGGAAAGAATTTGACCCTTTGACTTAGCAATGCACATTATAGTTTATAGTACATTTAATTGCGTGTACACCATACTCGCAGTAGAAATAAAACAATGGAGAAATGTTGTGGTAAAAATGGGCAACAGTTTTATATGGCCCTCTAATAGAAGAAAGATATTTTCATTTCCAAAAGACGCTAATATTAAAAGAATACGTAACTCTGTGCAACATGTATCCAAACGAATGCATCCAGATTCTCTTGAACAGAGCCAATAGTCAAAATAAGTCAGTGTGATTTTTTTTTTCTTCCTACGAAAGGGTCCTTATCTGCCCTCCAGGTGCAGCTATTGTTAAGTTTGAGTACTTACGTAACTTGGGGCCTCTGGACCTTCACCAAATTGGCCATTAATTTCAAAAGTTATTTAGCAGGACACACACATACACGTGCACAAGGGAGATTGCGTAGATCTTTTCCCCATAAGAAGCCAGTCTTAAATAGTTGAGGTTTTTTTCCCCCAAGGACAGCAGTGAGAAATGTACAGGGTGACTACGCTGGCTCTGTATTTTCTTCATCCCTTTTGTTTTTGCCTTCTTTTATTCCCTCCTTTATGCTCCACCCCCTCCCCAGGTCACCAAGGGATCCTAACATTTTACATTTGCAGATGTTTTTTATGATTTCTTGATCGCCTCTTGGTGACTTCTCCAACATGCAATACAAAACTATGTTTAAGAGTAAACGTCTGTTGAATCGGCATATTTTCTCAATTTTCTTATTCTTATAGGTATTCTTAACCTTTTAAGCATGCACCTTGTCCCCAGGGAAGGTAATGGAATTAAGCAAGTACTCGCATCTACATACAACTTTAAGTCCAAGTGCTCAACGCTTCTCAGGATTCAGCTCTAAAAGAGGTTTTAACCTTTCCTTAGATTCAAAGAGTGGTTGTTCTTGAGACACTCCTGTGAAACTTGATCATTAGGCATTATCTTTTTATAATAAGGTACTCTATGTACCCAACTGACTATCTGTGATAAAATCAAATACAAATTCCCTTAACTTTATTAAAAAAAATAGTTATTTTAACAAATAAAGTGCTGCTTGTTTTGTATGTCACCAAGATGGGAGTTTTCAGTCTAATAGTGTTCAGACCTTTGTTGCATGTAGGTATGGGTTGTTGATAGCTTCTTTCCAGCTAGAAGGAAGTAGGAGGTATTAAATTAACATTATAATTAGCAAATCCTATTATGCACTTGAAATAAAGCTTGGTGACCCATGAGTGCTGAAGTTTAAGGTCTTTTCTACATTGAGAGTTTTCTTCAGACCTACCTACCAATGTAATTGGGGACAGCTGTGATTTAGTCTCAGTGGAATTTACTGCTGCTCAAAAACAGCTCCACTTTGAGGATGCCACATTAGTTGCCAGGTACTGGGACTTTACACTGACAGCTAGATGTGAGGTAGACAGGGCCTGTGTAAATCTGGGCATCCATTAAATATTGCAATTGCATTATAAGAGTGGACAACGAATTCGGTTTAAAGTGACTGGGGGGGGTGGGAAATTACAGTACAGGAATGAACAGTCGTCTTTTCAAATGTTAATAAAATGTGTGGAGTCCTGTTATATTATAAGAAATATCAGTGTGGGGAGCCTTTTCCTCCCAGGGGCCACTTTAAAAATTAGTACAAGCTCCAAGGGCCACAAAGAAGTTGTAGGTGGAGCAGGGATGTCCTTAGAATTTGTGGGGCCCAGGGCAAAGATAAAATGCGGGGCCCCAGGTGGTCCCACTCCTCAAGGGCATGCTCTTCAGAGCCCTAGAAGTTATCATGTTTGAGATCCCCTGCCCTGCCCTGATGAATACAAGTTGCTGGAATTAGGAAAAATACTAGGGCCTGGGATGGTGCACATGAGCCTACTACTGGAGTGTTCAAATGTGCACTAGTTCTTACAGTACTGAAGCAGCTGCAGTCCAATGGATCTTTGCATGGGAGAATTATTCTGTTAATTTAATGGCTGTGAGAAAATGCTGATGTCCTATTCTACCCTGAGTTTATTTTTTCAGTTTTCTAAGTGGAGTACTGTTCTGGTGCTGAACCTTGCTTAAATCCTGTTTGTTTGGACAGAATATCCTTTATTGGTTTACCTTGTAATTGCATCATTGTCCCTGTTTAGCAGAATCTTTGAAATTCAAGTCCAGGTTATTTGGGGGTTCACCACAATCTCGGCTAATGTCTGAGGTCTTTTGAAAGTCAGACAAGCCACTGCTGCCATGACCACTGAGGTTGCTATCTGATTTCTTGGTTAAACACAAAAGGAACAGGATGACCTTCCTATCCATAGACTGCATGAGATCTGTTTTAAAATTCCAATAAAAAGATTGTCTCCAGTTATTACAAAAGGATAAACTTTCACATAACTTCTGAATATTTGTTTTATTATTGCTCTGCCCACTGGGATGTTCAATTATATTGGTCAGTAGCTATTTTGGGCTGACTGCAATAGGGACAATGCCCCAACAAGGGTAAGGATGATTGGGTGCAATTTACTGTTATAATTGGTATGTATTTATTTTTCTGTTTTTTTAATTTTACAAATTGTATTTTTGATACAGTAACATATGTGTTACTTTTTAATTGTGTTTAAGTTATGTTCATTTGTAAATTTTGTATTATGTTTTTAATAATGTTAATTTTGTTATGGCCTTTGGCCAAACAACAATAAATTTACTACTCCTACCATTACACATAACATCTGGCTTTCTGCACCAGTCTTTTAGGCCTGGGCTTTCTCACGTAGGGTTGCCAGATAGGTATATTTTTCTAGGTCACTTATGAGAAATACATGTTGCAGGGTCAGCATCAGCACCATAGGTATCAATGCAGGCCCTGTAACATGTATTTATCATAAGTGACCTGGAAAAATATACCTATCTGGCAACCCTATTCTCACCACATCTCAAATCTGAATCCTTGATAGGCTTTTTTTTTTTTTTTAAGAGAAAGATAGAGAGAGGGTGAGAGAAAATAAGTGATGTCATGTCAATGGAAAATAAGAGTATGAAGAGGCTGTAGGAGAAACAAAAGGCTCCGTTTGTTATGTAATGTGTATATTTAAAAAAGTTTGCTCAAAGAGAATATAAAGACAAGGGTTTGAACTGTCCTCTTTTTTCAGTATTGAAGTTGTAAGATTGATCTGTGGCACAATGATGATGATTACAGAGAATCTCATTTCAACCAAGATTAACAAAACCTAGAAGAAACAATGGAGTTTAATAAAACTGTTTTGAGTAATGGTGTCAGAAAATTCAAGGGTGGATATCCATCTTTATAGTTTTTAAGTTATAGGGTTTTGAAGTTTCCATGTTACCCAATGGAGTGAAAATGTCTGGAATAGATGTCTGGAACTTTTGCATGGCTGAAAATTCTATTTGTTATCAAATCAATATGATTTAGCCTTTCTTTGTGAATCTTGGCATGGAGGACACTTGGATGCAGAGTTTAAGGTTTTTAAGGTGTTCAAATTTCAGACCTCTCCCCCCTGCCCCCCCTTAGTCTATATGTTTTCATTCAGGTTGGGAGGAATAGGAGAGCCAAGTACTACGGGGGGTGGGGGGTGGGCGAGGGGTGAATATATGGGAAGAAGGTTGACCAATACTGGTTGTGTATGGGAAGACAAGACTGAAGGTAGTTGGACAGTGGGGGAAGTGTGCATATGGGCAGGGGCCAACATCATGCTGGTTGAGTGTTTATGGGCAGACAAGCATGAGAGATGAGTGATACGTATGCATGAACAAGGCTTAGGTGTGGCCAGTGGTGGGGAGCAGTGTTTGTATGAGGAGGGAGTGCGCGCACGCTGAAGAGGTGTATATGTGGGGAGAAGGCGGTCAGATGAGTGATGTTTGTTCAGGGACAAGTCTGGGGGGCAGTTAGGGGTGGGGGGGGAAATGTATGTGTGCTTTTTGTATATGTTTTGCTTTGGGCTGGGGAGAACAGGACAGCCAAGTACTGGGAGGGGGGTGTATGAGCTGGGAACAAGGTTGATGCGTGTTGGATGTGTACACAGAGAAGACTGAGGACGGTCAGTCAGTGGGGAAAGTGTTTATGGGGAGGGGGAAGCCAGGTGAAGAAATTGTGGCCACCAAGCACATAAGATTGGGGTAGTGAGGCTTGCTGTTCCCAGCTTAAATGTTGCCCCAACCTACAGAGGAAGAAGATTGGGGCTGAAAGACCAAAGGAAAGTGTTGGTGCATGGAGGCTAAGTAGGGTGGCCACTGACACATCCCCAGAATACAGGACATGGGGGGAGGAAGAGTGCCGCTGGCACAGGGCTCCTTCTCCCAGACAGGGATGAGCAACAAGCACTGGGAAAGGGGTGTGGAATGGAATACAATGGTACCATCAAAATCCCAGCCATGGGTGCATATTTTAAAAATAGACCTGGATGGGGTTGTCGGGGGGTGGGATCAAAAATGTGGTCATGTCCTGGAAAATTTGGACGCAATGACAACCCTAGCACTCGCCCCTCCCCTGTGCTGGGACCACTGACTCACCTCCAAGTCCACATGCTGACGCTGTTGTTCCCATCTGGAAGTCATGAGATCATGACCATGTCCGTGTGTGTGTGAGGGAGAGAGTGGCAGCGCAGATGGCATGTGGAAAATTCAGGACAAAAATGCGTAAATAAAAGACAACAGCCAAACCTACTTAACTTCTCTCTTAAACCAAAGTTTTTTGAATATAGAATATATTTTATGTACACTTGTAAGCATGTGCACCAGGTACCCATTTAATTTTTTGTTCATTATTATTTTCATTATTAGGCATCTTCAGTTTCTCGTTTTTGTTATTGAGAACTTGGTTTTTCATTTTTATTTTTGTTTTCCATTGGTTTCAATGAGAAATGTATTTCTGCCTGTAACTTCTTCATTTCTTATCCAATTTGCATTACAGTTGGCGAGAATGTACCCCATACCAAAGGGAACATCCCTACCAAATTTCATAAAGATTAGCTAAAGGGTCCCAATTTTATAAGCAATTAACATTATGTGGTTTGCGCACACATTTTCAGCTGTAATATCTTTGTTCTCCATCCAATGTAGATGAAATTTGGATAGGTTGTTCCCCTCACACAAGGGAACATCTCTGTCAAATCTCAGAAATATTGGATAAAGAGTGCCAGTTTTATAAGCAATATCAATTTCATGATTTTAACAGAATTTGTAAATTTCCTTAAATCACTTGCAGGTATTGCCTCTGTTTAAACTATAAAGGTTTTACTAGATGCAGAGATCTGCTTTTGGGAGCATTTGTAGAGAGAATGAAGAATATGGGAGGAGGAGGGCAGGGCAGAGGAGGAGCAGGTGCTACAGACACTGGCACCCCAAAGTCTGTGGGGTAGAGTAGGTGCAGGGTTCCGCTTTTTGGAGCACTTGCAGCAAGGCTGAAGTCTACAGCACACACTGTCTCGCACACAGAGCACTGAGCCAGACTGTGAGCCACCCAAGATCTAGCCATGATGGGGGATGTGCAGCTTTCAGAATCTTACATTTGCTCCCAAATGCCCACCCTCAAGCCTCCTTGATTGCAGTGATTGGGTACTGGCAATTTGAAGCCTGGGAAGCATCTCCAGAGAGAGAGTCTATACCAGAGATTCTCTTATGTTAGTTAGAGTGGTATAAGGTGGGTTTGTGATGCCAGCTGGCCAAGAGAAATATCAATCCTGTATCCTCATTCTGTGTTGTGCCCATCCCAACCCCCTGCTTGTTTCTAGGAAGTTAGAAGCATCTGCTTAGGAAAGAACCAGTAAGAGATTCTCTTATGTCCTCAGTCACAGTGCTGCAGGATGTGTTTGGGATGCCAGTTGTTCAGTCTGGATGTTTCAGTCATGTCTCTTGATTGCTGGGCTGCTTCACCATCCCCTCTGCTTTGCTACCTGAAGTCCTTCTTATGTCCTGAATTTTGTTCATTTTTTTGTCCCAAGATTTTCAGAACTTGTATTTGCATGACTTCTGTTGAAATCACAAATGTTCAATTGCTTATAAAATTGGGGCCTTTTATAAATCTTTCTGGAATTTGGCAGGGATGATCCCTTTCATGAGGGGCACATGAGTCCAAATGTCATCCATATTGGATGAACAACAAAGATGCTACAGCTGGAAATGTGTGTGCAAACCACACCACATACATTGTTTATACAATCAGGACCTGTCATCTAATCTTTCTGAATCTTGTCACAGATGGTCCTTTGTTTGAGGGGTACAATCTTTCCAAATTGCATCTAAATTGGATGGGCAGAAAACAAATTACAGCCAGAATTGCATTACAAACCATAATGGTTATAAAATCTGGACCCTTCATCCACTCCTTCTGTAACTTGGCAGGCATGTTCCCTTTGATGAGGGGTACAAGATATCCAAATCTTATTAAATATGAACACAAAGCAAAATTTACAGTGTGTCCAAAGCTCAGGAAACAACAAAATACTAACGAATATGAAATGTCATTATTATTTTGTAACTTGTTGGTTATCGTTATTACAAAAACAACAATGAAAATGCTAATTTTGTTAGAAAAACAAAAACAAGACTGAAAACACAAAAGTAAACTGTTCATAGAGGTTACAAGAATGTATTCTCAGGGATCACTATTTTTAATAAGAGGAGAGGGTTACGGTTTTTTATTTTTCATTGTCAGTTTTATTTAGCGTGGCCATCGGCCATTGCATAAGGATAACAAACATCCCAAATGCGGAGAAAAGAAACATACAAAATGGCTCAAATTGTATAACCAAGTGCTAATAGCTGGCCTAAAATATCACTACAACATTGGTTGATTACAAATAAGATTCGCTCAAACCTGGAAATGGATAAATTAGAATATTGGACAGAAATAAAAATTAATAAAATACATTTGCTGGGAGACAGCCCACATCTCATGGCAGTATAAACTTAAAATATAATAGGAAATCAAAGAGCCAAACATCTTCAGGGTTGAAATGGAATAGCCCAGAAACCTTGCAGGGAGATTATTAATCAGGGAAAGTGCCCCCTGGGGCTTAAATTCCCTGGGAGTGGCTGAATGCAAATGCCTGGCAAAATCTGATATAAAATAGAGGGCTTTATAGGCTGGAGAGGCTTAATAGAGCAAAAATATCTGGAGAGACATGAAATAGCCAAGCCTCGCACACCAATATAATATAGGGTTGGAGACTCTATCGGCATAAAGGCACATTGGTGTCTCACCTGCAGCTACAGGACCCAATCCTACGGCTGTTGTCCCCCAAAGGAAGTTATACACCGTAGGAAATAGGTCTGAAATTTTAAAAATTGTCACTGAGCTGGAAGGCCGAGATTGAGAGATTCCTGATGACCACTGAATCTGAGCTATCTAATAAGGCATTGAGAACAACCTGGTCTGATTTCCCTGGCAGACTTTCCAAAGTGGGAGCCAAAAACTGCCTCCGTGGGAGATCATACAAATGGCAATGAAGGATTATATGACCGGTTGTTTCAGCAACCAAATTGTCGAAAGGACAAAGCCCATCGGCAAAAGGGATGCCCTTAATGCAACCCTCCAAAAGCTGGGAAGGAAGGACATTTGCTCTGGCACAAGCAACAAGGTTGTTACCTCTTGCTGGGATCGCTGCGTTGAGGTAAATGGCCATCTGCCCTGGATTAGGCACCCAGGAGAGGTAGGCCAACATGTGTGGCGAAGCATTGATACTGGCTAATTCCCTCTGCCTTTCTATGTCCTGCGACCTTTGGACAACCTCTCTGGTGAGTGAGGCTGGTACCTTATGAGCCAGATATTCTCTGGACAGGCCCATGTGCTTCAGGGTTGACTCCATATTAATCGACCAGGGACTATCATATGAGTCGTTTTTAAGATCTGCAAGGAGGGGGGAGCTTTTGTTGGTCTCCATTTTGCCCCAAAATTTCAGGGCACGCTCCATGGCCACTTGCTGCCAACTGGCCTGGCCTACCTCCTGCCTAATGGCAGCATATGGGGTGCCTTTAGGAATGCGGAGAAGGCCCTGCAGGAACCTAGTCTGCAACGAATTGAAGGAATGGGAAAGAAAAGGTGTCCAGAGCTCTGCTCCATATAGGGCCTGGGCCCTGATCTTGCTATTGTGGACCTGAATGACCAATTTGACTGAGTTCCTACCAGACCATGTAAAAAACCTAAATATTGAGCGAGAGGGGCCCTTAGCGGCAGAAATAGCCCTCTGTACATGTTCCCTCCAGCTCCCTGACTGGTGGAACAACATCCCTAGATACCAAAAGCTGGGAACTTGCTGGACAGGTTGGCCTGCTATAGTCCATTTATGGATCTTTTTCCTACCTGAGAAAATCATAATCTTAGATTACTGGGCATTTATTACCAGTTTGTGCGTGTTGCAAAAGATCTCAAAAGCAGAAATTTGTCTAACTAGGCCAATGCGTGTCTGTGACAGGAGAGCTACATCATCAGCATAGAAAAGAGATCCAACAGTTCTGGAGGCCAGTTTGGGAGGAAAAAATTTAGTGTCGGCCATCTGTGAGATGACATCGTTGATATAATAGTTGAAAAGGGCTGGGGCCAGGACACAGCCCTTCTTCACCCCTAAACAAGTATCAATAGGTGGAATGAGATGTCCTTGATGGTCCACTTTAACCGACAGGACAGAATTGGAGTACAGGGAATGAATGAGCATAAGTAGCCTTTTATCTATGGATGACTTATTTAGTTTTATCCCAAAGGACAGATCTATTGATGGAATCAAATGCTGCCTTTAGATCTAGAAAGGCAATATAGAACGAGCCATTACGATCTCTGTACTTGCAAATAAGGTGATAAAGTATGGCACAGTGGTCTATGGTGGAGCGGCCTTCCTGGAAGCCAGCCTGTTATGGAGCAATTATCTTGGATTCCAAGAACCATTGAGATAGCCTTGTCAGGAGCAATTTGGCATAGAGCTTCCCGACTATGATCTGCAGACTAATGGGCCTATAATTTCCAGGGTCTTGGATTGGACCCTTTTTGTAGATGGGAATTATTATGGTCCTGCCCCATCCCTTCAGAATTACTCCGGAGTTGTTTATAGCTGTGAATAATGCTGCAGTAGGTGTAGCCACCAGTCCCTGTGTGTCTTAATGAATTCTGCCTGGATAAGGTTGGGTCCTGGGGCTTTTGAGTTCTTGAGGGAGTCAATCAAAACCTCAACCTCAAGCTCCTGAATGGGGGGGCCAAGAAGGTAAGACCCCCGTGAAGTCAGGTAAGCCCATCTGCGAGCAGCCTCTATCAGATGAATTATACAGCTGGGAAAAGTGTTCAGCCCATGTCTGGGGTAGGATGGGGAATGTAGGACTTCTAAGTTCCCGTTTGATTGATCCATTAACCAAGCGCCAAAACTTCTTGGCGTCATTTTGGTCTGCTGCGTGCAAAAGGCTCAGCCGTCATGACTCAAAATAAAGCCTTTTCTTGTCCTTAATGAGTCTCCTATACTCCGCACAGAGTATACCTTCATTTGGTAAAGTTATTGCTTGAATAGGAACACGCTGTGTTCAGCCTCCTGGGGTCAACGAGCAATTGTGTTCTACCCTAGTTGCCATCATTTGATTTAGTGTTTCCAAGTTAGGCCGTTGCTAATATACTTTTTTTTTTCCCCTTTGCAATTATGTAATCTTGTTTTTGAGCTCTGCTGATGCTTAAATGATCCTTTTTTTATATAATGCCTTTGGAAACTATCTCCATGCAGCACAGTTTTAAATGATTCCCAAAAAAGGAGTGAACTGACATTGGAGGATATGGGTTTCTCCCTACACTCCCCAAGAAAATGCTAAATTGTTGCTTTATCTTAGAATGTTGTTAAATTGCCATTTCAGAATGTCTCAGCCAATCTTCCCTCACCTAATAAGTAATCCAGTCTGAGATCTGAAGTTCATGGGTTGTAGGGGGGGGAGGGCGGAGGTTGGCACATCTATTAGACTTGCTCAGGAAGCAGAGGTGCAAGGCAGAAAATAGCTCTAATGATCTGCACCAGTAAAAATTACATTGCAAAGATTTCTTTACCTGAAGGCATTAATCGAAACTTTTTTAACATCTTCACTCTGCTGATGGCAATGTACAAATCCTTTGTCCTATAGCAGCGACACACCAAGCAGTTTCCCATACATGGATTCAGATAACATTCAAAATGGCATCTATTATAAAGGTGGAAACAACGTATTTCAGATGCTATCTTGGTTGGATGCAACTATATTGGTGAGAGCATGCAAACTTTGGGACCCAAAAGCTTGCATGCTCTCACAAACAGTAGTTCAATGAAAGATATCATCTGAATTCTTTTGTCTCCATCTCTTACATTTTGCATCAACAGTCACCCCCATCTCCCTAGACATATGTTGTAAAGTTGGTGAGGGGTGGAGGAGTGACTTTAGCTAAAAGGAAACTGTAGAACTCCTTCTCAGCATGTTCGTAGTTAGCTACACGTGCTTTTAAAAAGCATTTGTCTTTAGATGTGTCTCATACTAATCAGTGTTTTTTCTACATATTGATGGATAGGTTTCTTTCTTGCAGCCATATAGGTTTATGTTTTCCACTCTGATAGCCCCAAATGGTAAAACCACAGATGGTGGCAACCCTAGATTTAACTGATCCCAATACACTTTTTCTGTATTGTTTTTCCTTTCTACACAAAAAAATGCCACATAGGATGACAGAATTAATGCAGAAAGCTTGACGTCTTCCTCACTTGAGAAGGTTAAATTTGAAGACCAAGCCCCCTCCCCATCCCCCCCAAATTAGATCAATTTTGAATGCTTCAGGGTCACATACTGCCTTAGTTTGGTTGCTTCGGGTGACCAATGCCAGAGCAAATCTGCTTCTAATCTCTGTTTTCAAAGAACACGAGGAACATTTTTCTTGTACTGGATGATTGCTTGCAATGTGTTTCAGAAGCAAACTCTGATGTTGTTTGTCGCCACATCCTGGAATGAGACAATGACACAATAATTGGAGTTTTAACGGCCGCACTCTTTATTTGCCAGATTACAAGTTAAACAAAGGGGAAAGGATGGCTTTAGCCACCTCTTCCACTTCTGGGTCCAGTTTGATTTAACAAACAGTATCAAGAGCAACTACAGGCTGCTTGATGTATGCTCAAGTCCCCAGCCCTTAAATCTTAAATTTTAACCTCACCCCTTTTCCCAGTGGCATAAGTACCCTAAGGAGAAATGGGTGAAATTGGTCCCCCTTTGGGGTCCCTTTCGAAGAAGGCTTAGGGGTACTCTGTGTAATCTTTAGCCCTTGGGTCTGTAACACCCCTTATCCTGGGATGCGTACCCAGGGCTGACCGCACCCAGCCCTTGCCCATAGTCTCTCCCCACCTCCTAAGGAGATGTCTTATTACTTTGAATATAACCTAATTAACCAGTAATATAACCGTACCTGGATCCTGCAAGAGTGCAACATTTCATTGAAATTACACAAACAACCGCCCTCAACAATCTTCAACCAATAGAGTAAAACACTCATCCAGTGCACTGAGGAAGGCAAAAAACACAGGAAAATCCTTAGCCAATCTGACTTTCCTGCCAAAATTCTTTCCCGGCCCACCTTGGCGACCATCAACAGCCCACAATGTTGCTATGGTGTGGGCGGGAGGAGATCGCTGCTCTCACAGACCTGCTGAGCTGGGATGCACAAGCGGGGGCTGTAGCCTTCCAATGTAAGGAGATCACTTCTCTCTCATGATTTCCTTCGTGCTTGGTTGCTAGACGACCTCATGGCGTTTTTCCTGCTGCACACAGAGTGCAGCCTTCTTTAAAGCCCTGCTCGAGCGGGACAAACGACTTCACCACCACCACCACCACTTTTGGTTGTGGGGGTGGGTGAAGGCAATTGTTGCTGCATCCCGGAATGAGACAATGACACAATAATTGAAGTTTTAACGGCCGCACTCTTTATTTAACATAAACAAGGGGGGAAGGATGGCTTTAGCCACCCCTTCCACTATTGGGTCCAGTTTGATTTAACAAACAATAGCAAGAGCAACTACAGGCTGCTTGAGGAATGCTCAAGTTCTCAGCCCTTAAATCTTACATTTTAACCTCCCACCTTTCCCCGATGGCATAAGCCCCCCTAAGGAGAAAAGAGTGAAATCGGTCCCCCTTTGGGGTCCCTTTTGAAGAAAGCTAAGGTACCCTGTGCTGTCTTCAGTCCTTGGGTCTCTAACACCCCTTATCCTGGAATGAGTTCCCAGGATTGACCACATCCATCCCTTTCCCCGAGTCTCTCTTTCCCCATCTCTTAAGGAGATGTCTTTTTACTTTGAATATAATCTAATTAACCAATAATATAACCTTACCTGGATCCCCCACCACTGGGAAACGGCAGTCTCTGCTTGGCTGGTTCACTCCCCCCTTTCCTTACCTACCTAGTACGCTACTGATCACAGCAATGGTTTCCTTTAAATATGATTCCATGCCTTTCTCTGACTGCACTCCATCAACCCAGAATAACTCAGGCCTGAAATACCTAATCTCACTATGCGCTACAAACAGATCCCCTTGGGCTTGCAACCACCTGCTCATTTCCTTATTAACTTTTCGCCTAGTTCGTTCTACCCTGCCGGGTTGCACAGCCCACTGTCAAACCCTTCACACAGTAAACTGTGTCCAAATAATCAATACCCCTGGGGAAAACATTTGTTTCTCTAAAATATCATTTTTCATCCACTTCGATAATTCCATACGTCGCACCGTTGTTTTCTCCCAGGTGAATTAGCAAAACATCAGGGCACCTCAGAAGTGTCTTCACATGGAGTATAGGCAGCAACTACTCCCAGTTTATTCCTCTCTTTCCAGTCCAAACTAATTCAGCTTTCTCGCTTAGACCCAACTGTGAGCCCTGCCTTCTTCCAACTGCCTTGTCCACCCAGTGAATAAAACTGTGGCCAATTATCCACACAAGATGCTTCTGTCCTTCAGAAGCTGTGCCTGCAACAAAATTGATAAATCAACACCAACAATTGATATAACCTAAACAACCTCTCACCGCCCAGCTAACTAGGGAGAGGCCTAATCTAAGAGGGGAAAGCTCCAGATCTCCAACACCCGATATTCTTGATAACTTCCTCCAGTAGTCCCTCATCAGCTGCCATACTTGCTGCCCCAATCCGGAATTAATATGAACTTTCCTTGAAGTTGGAAAAACCTGCCCTGTTCAAGCATTTCTTCAACACTGCCACAAACTGATAACGTGTTAGGGGTGACCCATCCTCATGCCTAATCATCCTTCCTTTCAACTAAGTAGCCCCGCACTGCTCAGACCAGGCAAGAGTCCCCGATATCTACCCGATGCAGGACCACAACCTGCCCCTTACCTCTTTGATCCACCTTGGACCGACTGATCACTACCCTCATATCACTCTCACCCAGTGTGACATCTTCCCATGCCGATTCCCTACAGGACCTCGCCCTACTCGGTTCTGCTACCACCTCGCTCACACAGAAAGCACCCCAAAATGTCAAATTGCATGCAGCAACAAACAACCTCCCATTCACTATAACACACCATAAGTAATATCTCACCAAGCCTTCTCAACAAGGGAACCATTATAGACACTCGATCATCTGTCTTCTTAACTCACTGCCTTTCCCAACACTCAAGCATGCGCTTCAGAAAAAAACTCTGCCTCGTGATGGGATACCCCGGTAGCCCACTCATGAATGACAATGCTGAAAATCTGCCCACAATTGTTCCCAGTGCCAGCCCTTATTATGCATAGCTAGCCCATATTGAATCAACTTGGCTTCCGGTATCCAAAATTCCAACCTCTAACCTTTCTCTAGCCAGAACTTCTGAAATTCTTTGAATGCCCACTCATATGCTAGTCTTGTCCTGGGTGCTAGAGAGCCTTGGACCATCTCGAATAATTCTAAGAGCCAAGGCTCCACACCTCCAGTGGCATGATCTCCTGTGCCTCGTGAGCCTCTGGAGCCAATAGACAGAAACTATCCATCTGAAAGCAAGAGAGATGGCATCTGCAATGCCGTTGTCAATACCTGGCACATGGTTTGCAATAAAAAGGAAGTTACCATGCAAACACTTCAACGCAAATGACATCACTGGCTTCACCACCATTTCTGGAAGACAAGGAATTGACCACGTGGACAACAGCCATGTTGTCGCACCAGAACTGGTCTTGTCCTCCCAGATGTAAACCGCCACCATAATCAGAAACAGTTCCAGGAATGTTTGATCTCTGGTTATTCCCTGTTCCACCCACCACACCACCTCCTTCTGAAGAACAACCTGAAACTGAGGGCAGCCACCGCATCTGACTGAACTTGCAACTCCACCTCTAACAGCAAATTCTGCCTCCAGAAAATAATTCCATTAAAGTCAGAAAGGAAGGACACCCATGTTCCAGGATCAGCCCTCATCTCATGTGTAACACGTACATGATAGTGAGGTGGTAAATTTCTCGGTACTTTTGCATACAGCCTAGATAGGAAAGCTCTCCCAAGTGCTATCACTCTAAATGCGAAGTTAAGGCTCCCTATCAAGGACTGCAGCTGTCTTAGTCACCTTGACTGCTTGGATACAATTGTTAATGCCCTCCCTCAGCCTTAACTATTTTTTCCATCAGAAGTCTAGACCTTGGTATCAAGCTTGATCCCCAAAAAAGCCATAGAAGTAGCTGAACCCTCCATTTTTTCTGGGACTAAGAGCACTTCCAACTCCAGAATGACATTCTGAAACAGCTGCAATAAGTATTCACACTCACTCGTATTGACCCTCCCTACAAACAGTCATCTGTATAGTGGATGACTTGCAGCAGACCCAAGCGCCTCCTAACCAGCCAATCCAACATTGAACTGAACTTCTCAAAGGCCGCACACGAGATGGAGCAACCCATCGACATGCCCTTACCGAAGTAGAACTTCCCCAGAGGGCAAAATCCAGCAGGTGAAAGTTGCTTGGATGTACTGGAAGGAGGCAGAAAGCAGTTTTTACATCACTTTTTGCCAACTGTGCACCCACCCCATATCGCCTCACCATCTCCACTGACATGTTAAAAGACGTGTAACACATAGAGCAAAGCTCCTCATTCACCGACTCCCCTTTGGGTAGGAGAGGTGGTGAATAAGTTTATATTCACCCGGGACCTTGTTTGGTACAATGCCAAGAGGTGAGATGTGGAGGTTGTGCAGCAATGGCAGATGGTTAAACAGGCCAGCTATTTGCCCGTCAGACCTTTCCTTCGCTAACTTAGCATGAAATACATGCTCGAGGCCACATACAGATTTCAAATTGACCTCAACCTGGTGGGGGAGGGGGTTAACCCCAACTGTCGGAATCATAAAACCCTCCCCAAATCCCCATATTACATAACTCAGAGCCTCCCTGTCTGGATGATCCTGCAGCACTGTTTCCAGCACATCAAGCTTGACTGGGGATGGGGCCCTGGTCCTTTCCAGCCCTGCCCCCCTGTGCCCCATGCGATGCTGAACTTGAGAAAATTCCTAGGTTTTGCACATTTGGAGTCCATGTGGTGGGTCCTGCAAAGCAAGCAGGAGTGCCAAAACTGACAAGGGGAGTGGAAACACTTCCTCGCCTTATTATGTTTCCAACATGGACCACCCACAGCTGGCCCATTACGGACCTCCTGGGTAGAGGTGTCATTCACAGGGCCACTCCTCCTTTCACCGACACGTGACCACTGTTCACTCTACGAGCACCAGAAGCATCATTCATGCTTTCCAGCCAGAGGTCCTGTTCGTGAAAGTCCCATCTTCACCCCGGGGCAATTGCCAGCCCTATGCCTAAATGCCTCATCACACACCAGCCATGCACTGGGTTTTCCAGTGTCATATGCTCACTGTATGATGTCCTGGTACTTGTGTAACTCACTTGCCCTACCCTAAAATGCCTGTATCATTACCCTGAAATAAACTGAAAAAGCTGATGTTCAATTGGACCAGTTACGGTCCACCTTTGGATGCTTAAACTTTTCTTTGTCCTTCTGATCCTCCTTGTCATTAGGGTCGGGTATGGAATCACCGAACAGCAATGTGAACAGATCCACATACTCAACACGCCAGATTTTTTCTCTAGTGGCCTGTAACAAGTGTGCCCCAATCGGGGCTGCTACCTCAACATATCCTCTCCCCAATGCTGACTGCTCCAGTAGCTTAACGCTCCTGCTGCAACAGCAGTGCTGCTCTTTTGCCACCCCTGTCCATACTTGCATACTTGTTTGCACACTGGCTTGAAGTCCCAATCCCTCCCTGGGTGACGGAAGGGGAAACCATGCAATACCTCAACTCCCTGCCAGTCTTGCGAGTGTCAAGATACCCAATTGGGCTCTGGACCCCTGCCACCTGTCCTACACAAGCTGGCACTGTTGCCACAGAGTGGGCTGCGTAGGCGTGTGCCAACCCGCTCTGTGCCGACGGACACCCTGCACACACCCGCTGCCCCCACCCCCCAAAAAAAGATTGGGAAGCAACTGTATGCTGACACAGTGGTAAAATGATACCCGTGTCTTACCCATGCCCCCTTCCAAGCCAACCTCTGCCCCCCAACTCCGCCTACATTCACCTGTGTGTGGCACCCAGAGCCTCACCTGTGTGTGGCACCCAGAGCCACACCCATGGCATACCACCACGCACAACTCACCCTGCTACACTGCTCTCGAGGCAGGTCCTTGCTTAACTTGCTGCATGTGCGGGCCCCTCAGCAATCTTTCTGCCAGAGTCTTGATGGTTCACTCCAGTCCATCAATCCTCTTCATCAAATCCCTCCATTGTTCCCTTTCTTGGAGCTGGTGCTTCATCACTAAAATGAGAAGGGACACCCCTCCTCTCACCAGCATTCTGCAGCTCCTCCTTCTCCTGAGGAATCTCAGCCATCAATTCATCCGGCACCTCAGGCCCAGTCTCCATGCTGTCAGCCGCCTCATTCAGCATTTCAAGCTCACCCAATGGGTTCCCTGTCTCCCTCACTATTACTATAGGCTCTGGGCACACAGCTCCCTGCCCTTCATCCCCAACACTGTCATGGTCTACTTCGTTCCTCAATGCAGACTGAGCCTCCTCTCTAACCAAGCCTGCTCCATCCTCTACCACATCAGCAAGCTGCTGTGAGGCCGCTTTTACACAAGCGGCCGAATGCAGCGCGTTGAAGAACATGCTTCTTGAAAAGTCCCGCGGGGTGCGGTTTAGACACAGCAGAAGTAGCCAACTGCAATAGGAATCACGGCTTGCATGGTCTTTTTGAAGGTGTATTTGGGAACCCCTGATATCGAGGCTTCCCAAATGCACCTTCAAAAAGACCCCACAAGCCATGATTCCTATGGCGGCCGGCTACTTCCAGTGCATCTAAACGCATCCCGTGGGCCTTTTCAGGAAGTGCGTTCTTCAGCGTGCTACATCCAGCCACTCACGTAAAAGCGGTCTCTCACAGCCCCCCAGCATGCTCTGGAGGGACTGCAAAACTAACCCGCTCTCCTCCTCCAAGGAGCCCATCCCCTGGGATGAAGGCCAGGATCTAGGCACTCCCTTGCCTGTGTTCCCCTTTCTTACCTTCTTGGGAGGCATCATAAGAAGTGCCATACTGGGTCAGATCAATGGTCCAGCTAGCCCAGCGTCCTGTCTCCGACAGTGGCCAATCATGGTGGCTTGGGAGATGCACCCAACAGGTCACAATGGGGGATCCATGCCCTGTTGTTTTCCCCCAACTTCCGTCATGTTCCGTGATCTTTTCTGGCTAATAGCTTCTAATGGACCTATCTTTCAGAAACATGTCCAAACCTTTTAAACTCAGCTATAGTACTGGCCCTTACCACAGCCTCTGGCAGTAGATTCCACAACCCAATTATACACTGAGTGAAAAAAAATTTACTTTTATTTATTTTAAACTTGCCACCCATGAGTTTCATGGAGTGTCCCCTAGTTCTAGTACTAGCTGAGAGGATAAATAACTGCTCCTTGTTTATTAGTTCCTCACCACTCATGATTTTATAGACCCTTATCAGATCTCCTCTCAGTTGTCTCTTCTCCAAACTGAAGAGCCCCAACCTACCAAGCCTCTCCTCCTACGGGAGCCCTTCCATGCCCTTGATCATTTTTGTTGCCCTTCTCTGTACCTTTTCTAGTTCGACTATGTCTTTTTTGAGATGGGGCGACCAGAACTGCACACAGTATTTGAGGTGCAGTCGCACCATTGATTTGTATAGAGGCATTATGACAGCCTCAGTTTTATTCTCTATCCCCTTCTGAATAATTTCTAACATTCTGTTTGCTTTTTTGACTGCTGCTGCGCACTGCGCTGTGGATTTCATTGTATTGTCCAGAACCACCCCCAGATCCTTTTCCTAAGTGGTAACTCCTAGCTTAGTACCCAGCATTGTGTACGCATAGTTTGGATTATTTTTCCCCATGTGCATCACTTTGCACTTGTCCACATTAAATCTCATTTGCCATTTAGATGCCCAGACACCCAATGTCGTAAGATCCTGTTGCAGTTCCTCACAGTCTGCTCGTGTTTTAACTACCTTGAATAACTTTGTATCATCTGCAGATTTGATTACCTCACTCTTAACACACTTTCCCAAATAATTAATGAATACATTAAACAGCACCGGTCCCAATACAGATCCCTGAGGCACATCACTTTTTACATCTCTCCATTGTGAAAACTGACCATTTAATCCAACCTTTTGCTTTCTATCTTTCAACCAGTTTCTGATCCATAGTAAGACACTGTCTCCTATCCCATGATTTTTTAATTTTCTCAAGGGTCTCTCATGAGGGACCTTATCAAATGCTTTCTGGAAATCCAGATACACTATATCTACTGGCTCTCCCTTGTCTACATGTTTATTTACACCCTCAAAGAATTCCAACAGGCTAGTGAGACATGACTTACCTTTACTAAATCTGTGTTGACTCTTCCCCATTAAGCCATGTTTGTCAACAATCAACATGCCCTGTAATTCTGTCCTTAATGCCACCGTTTTGCCCGGCACAGACGTCAAGCTTACTGGTCTGTCATTTCCAGGACCGCTTCTGGATCCCTTTTTTTAAATCGGGGTTACATTTGTCACCCTCCAGTCCTCGGGTACAGTGACAGATTTTAGTGACGGTTACAAATTACTAACAGTAGGTCTGTGATTTCATATTTGAGTTCCTCCAGAACTCAGGGGTGAATACCATCTGGCCCTGGTGATTTGTTAGTATTCAGTTTGTCAGTTTGCCCTAGAACATTCTCCAATGCCACATTAATTTGTAACAGCTCTTCCAATTCCTCACCCACAAAGCATGGATCCAGCGTGGTTACCTCCGCAAAATCCTCCGCAGTGAAGACCGATGCAAAGAACTCATTCAGCTTCTCTGCAATGTCCTTATCATCTCTGAGTGCCTCTTTTACTCCCTTGTCATCCTGCCCCCCCTCCCATAAATTACTTCAATACCCACCCTCCATGGGCCACGATCCTTGCAGACACCAGTAGGCTCCCTCCCGCTGGACTGGGAGGTAAAGGCCTGTCTGCTCCTTCACTACAAACAGCCTTCCTCCACCACCTTCTGCATTTTGGTTGTGGGGGTGGGGGAAGGTAAATGTAGAAAATGATAAACCTATGCAGAAATGAGTTATGAAAGGAAACCTCTGTCCCTTTGGTCTTTTTGTTTTCAGGTTTTTGTGGGTTTTTCTATGTTCTGAATGGGCTCAGAGCAGAGTTCTTGCTGAGGCCATTATTAAAATAGTAATTTTTTTAAGACATTGGAAGGGCATTATTTAAGCTGTGAGCCAAACTACATGAGATGCCAGATAGAAGAGAAGGAGGTACACCTGCCCTGCAAGCAACATCAGCGGAATTGCTATAACTTTCCCACCCCCACACCACATATGGAGAGACGTGCTATGGGGAGAGATGGAAGGTCCTAGCAACTGCATAGTGAACAAAATCAGCCTGTATAAAAAGTAGCCAAACTGCTGTTGTGGAGACTTCACAACTTCCTGTGTCTGGTACGGACATAGTTGTGGCTAGTACTACACATTCCTCGTTGGCCACCCTCTTCACTGTTGCTTAATGCTTAATACTCTTTCCCCAGTATTTTCACACCTGCTTCCCCAGTGTGGAAAGCTTTCTGCGATGTGCCACATATCCACCCACTCTGCATTCAAATAGCTCCTTAAAATGTACTGCCTTGAATCCTGTCAGCAAAAATTCTCAAACTGAGAAGCTTATGGGTAAGGCCACATGAGACTTTGTTTGTTTGTTTATTGCACATTAACCTACATTGGGCAACCTTACCCCACATTAGCCTGAGATGCAGCTGACCATCAGGCTGAGTCAGCTGACAGTCACCAGATGTTGCCATTCCTGTGTGTCTACATCAAAACAGGGGGCAGGATAGTGGGCAGGCTGGGGGTGGGGGGTAGCCTGCCTGTGTGAACGACTCCTTGGCTCAGCCTGCCCTGGGGTATTGCAGAATTTGTGGCAGGGTGGCTGAGGTAATCACCACAAATAGTTGGAGGTGGTCTGGTTCCAATGAATTTAATTACTCTGGGATCCAAAAGGTATAGATAAAAACACAGTAAGTCCATTTATTTACAATACACCATGGGTGGATTTACTGGCTCAATAAAGTTCATCAGGGGAAAGCGTATCAATTCACATTTATTTTATATAGCTTCCAGGCCCACCTGACAACAGTACATTGCAAGGCCCTTAGCAGTAATACCCCTTCAATCCAACAGTCTTACTGTGAGTCTTTAGTTCATTGGAACCAGACCACGATTTAATTCTAAGGAGGACACACACAGTCAACTAACCTTTGCAGTGGAAAGATAAAGGCAGTA
This sequence comes from Sphenodon punctatus, assembly GCA_003113815.1. Taxonomy (NCBI): domain Eukaryota; kingdom Metazoa; phylum Chordata; class Lepidosauria; order Sphenodontia; family Sphenodontidae; genus Sphenodon; species Sphenodon punctatus. Next base: position 831,252 of record QEPC01010659.1, read on the forward strand.
AGAATGAGCAGAAAAGAACAAATGGTCACGAGGAAGGGATAAAAGGGCTAAAGGGCCCATAACTGTCTACAGGTATAAGAAAATCATATACCCAAACAGGGAGGAGCATGACAGAACAAAGCAAGGAGGTATGACTAGGAATAATACCCTGAAATTTAAGAGAAGGGAAAGTCAGGAAGTATAGCTGAACTTGTAATGAGATTTTAATTATTGTGGTATTGGGTAGTTTTGCCCGAGTCTCTTATTGAGTTTTTAACAGTGTACTCAGCCAGATTTCCACTGAAGTCAATAACACTCTTCTGCTAGTAAAGCTTTACTTGAAACCATGGGCCTAATCCTACACCTATGACTTACAAACAGACTTGCTCTTAAACACAGAAAGGAAATTCAAATGCAATAACATTCCCCCATCTTCTGAGCCCAAACTTCCCTTGCTTCCTGGGTTTCTGTACAGATACTAGAGGTGAATTTATGCTCCACTAAAATTTCATAGTGTCTTTTCCCTGTGAGGAATTTTCCTAAAAGTGATCCTGGAAACAACTGCTAGCTTCTAAATCCTGAGCGTATGGTTAAACAGGAACCAAGCTAATAGTGAGCAGATAGAGAGGATGCAGTGCACTTAGAGTGAAGCTGGAATGGAGGCATTAACACCTGCTGTTCACTCCTCACCTCCCAGGATGTGTGATTGGATTGGAAAAGCAAACTTTACACCTTATGATGGAACAGCTGAGGAGAAGACTTTGGTAGGAGAACCAGAGCTTTCCTCCCTCTTAATGTTGTCCCGACTCTCACCACTTTTCCTACAGGCCAGGGATGGTGATTAGGCCCCGATTATTGATTCCGTGATTTAGCCCAGTCATTGGTCATTTGTTTCCTTACAGTGACACAATATGTTGACTCTTTTTGTTGGCACTAGTTAGTTGAAAGAAAAGGCTGCATGAATAGGAACAAAACGTAACCCATTTGCCATTACAGAAGATTTATGTGAAATCTTACACAAGACTTCCAGTCACTTGTTTGCGAAGGGCTATTAACAACTATTTATAGCAACTCAATCTCTTGGATTTTTTACATTGCTAAATAAATAGAGCAAGCTAAAAATGAAAAAACTTCACTTACGACATTTCTGGGTCAGTCATAAAGGACCAAGTCATAATATTAACTCTTTAGTGTCCAAAGCAAAGGGGTCTTGAATTCTTCAAGAACCAATTTTATGTGGTGCCTGGGCATGCTTAATAGAGGACCTTCTTGCTGAATACAGTGTTGTCACAGAGGAAAAAATTAATTGTAATACCCATCTCCTACTGGTGGCTGCAATATGGGATCCGAGTGTAAGAGAGTATAAACTATCCTGAAATCTGAATTATATATAGGCTATGAACTTTAATTATTTGTAAAAACTATTAATACTTAATCATAGATGATGATTGTGCTATCCACAGCTTTTCCCTACTGATAAATTATTAAAACAAGATGGAAATGTCAATATTTTATTCCTAATGAGAGATGAAATAAAATTATTTTGAGTTACTGAGGAACAATTTTTTAAAGGAAACTGTTAGATCCCGTTACAAATTACATTGAAAACTTGAGCTTTCTGTATGATTTACCTCTGTTTTCTGTGGTTCCCAAAATATAAAGCATTCTGTCTTCTCTGTAATGGAAAATTCCTATTATATCCTTAAGTGCCACTGTGTGACTGTGCAGCAATAATACAGTTTTCTAGCAGATTTATTTAATACTTTTAATTTTGTCTGAATGCAGTAAAGCTAAAGTATGTGTTGCTGTAAAGTTGTTTGAAGTCGGAGGACCCAATTCATGAGTGCGCTCCACCGTGTGTGTTTGTGCACACGTGTGAAATCATGCTACCATTCCATTGTGGTAGTATTTTTACTTGTGCTTTGTCTTGATTTTGTACATATGCACGTGGCTACACAAGGGATGGGACTTGAGGAGCAACTGCAAACGCTTTCATTTCATAGGTCCAAATTCTATTCTTGATAGGAATTTGGAATTCTTATTTCTGCAAATGAGAGCTGCATGCCTTCTCCAAGGATGATATTTGATCCAAGGAATCTCAAGAAAATTATGTCTAAACTCGCTGTACTTGTTTACATTTCTGCTTTTTCTTTGCTTGTTATTTTAACAGGACGCTTGAGGTCAACTGTCAGACTAGCAGAGGAGATGGAGTAAAGCACCTTCATCCTAAACCACTGCTAACACAGTGTTCAGCTGTGACTCGGACAAAGAGGGTAAGTTTACTAATTATACTCTGCTTTTTTCTGCTGTGGCAAAATGGGTTGCAAAGGGAACAGTCTGAAAGCCAAGCATTTCTAAATACTTTTTCCTTTTATGGAATTGAGTTCCTAGAACATCATTTCCTGGAGATTGTATTCCAAGCTGCTCACTGACAGAGGAGAGTTTTCTGTATCCACTGATCTATATCTGGCTACAAATTGAGCCCCAGGGGGGATCAGCTTCTACCTAGCTATTTTAAACAGCAAGTTTATAAAATAGACAAGAGCTAAACAAAACTTTTTAATACTGTGTATTACCTAGAAACCCAGAATTTAGTGGCAGGAATAGGGTTCGTTTTTTAAAAGTAGCAATTTAATCTTCGCTCTTCTAATTTGAGAAATGTCTTGTATGAACCAACAATGTTCTTTGTCTACAATTTTCTTCATATGTGACATCTGAATTTTTTTTAGCTGCTGATTTTGAGGCCTTTAAGAACTTTTGAGACTTTAAAGTCTTTAAACTGTTTTTTTCATCACTTTGATTATAAAATATATGATACTAGAATGATGATAGAATCCTTGGGGATGGAAGTAATAATAACTTTTATTTAGACTTGCCCCCCCCTCCCCCAATAGCACTCAGAGTGCTTCATATAAAATACAATAAAACATTATAAATTCCATTTAAAAAACATTTAAAGGTGAAAAGGAAAGAGGAATGATAAAATATTGTTAAAGGGTACTGGCAGTGGATCCTAAAATTACCTGGACAATAAATATGTCTTCAGGTGCTTTTTATAAAAGTGAGAAGGGAAGAACTGAGATGAACATCTGGAGGGAGAGAGGGAAGGATTTCTACACCGAGGGATCAGCCAAAGGAAAGGACCGACCACCTGCCAACTTAAGGCACGATGGTGGGATCCCCAAACAGGAAGTGGTTTCTGAGCGCAGATAACCGTCAGGGCAAGACTCCATGAGCAGGTCTCAAATATAGCTAGAGCTTATACTATTCAGGACCCTGAAAACAAGCAGTGCAATCTTAAACTGAGTCTGCCACATTACAGGAAACTAATGCAGGGAAAACAGTGCAGGTGTAATATGATCATGGCAAGCAATGTAGAAACACCACAGGAAGCCCGAAGAAGAGGGAATTACAAAAATCAAGTCTCATGGTCACCAGGGCATGGATCACTATGGCAAGATCAGCCTGGGATAAATAAGGGCATAGCTTCCACAAATTGTGTAGTTGAAAAAAGCATCTCTGATCCATTAATGTGCACATTAAGATTGCTCTGTGAAACCATATTTTACATCACTGATGCAAGATGCTTCAACACAGAATTGGTGTAGCAGATCTTTGGGTCACCACGTACCTACTAGTACTGATACGATAATCCATTTGATTCTCGCAAGAATCAAGAAACGCTAACAAGATCTCGGAAGGATCTTCCTAAGGGTTTTGAGAATCTTGTGAGAATCTCGCTAAAAAAAAATTAATTCACTGCGCATGCACAAATGGCCACCAGGACCTTTCTGCACTTACACGGTCCTTTTCCAAGGTGACATGGGCAGTGTTGGTGCCATTTTGGAAAAAGGCCACTGTTCTGTGCATGTGCTACCCCTTTCCAAAATGGTGCCAATGCTGCCTGTGCCATCTTGGGAAAGGGCTATGCATGCACGGAATAGGGATGGGCGAACAGAGCTGAGTTCGGAAATTCAGTTTGGTTCAGTTTGGAAATTTGGTTCAATTCAGAAGTTCGGTTTGGTCGATCGAACTATTTGAGTTCAGTCCGAACTCAGAACGTCCGAACCGCGTTCACCCATCCCTAGTGCGGAACAGCTCTGGCAGCTATTTTGAGCATGCGCAGTGGGGTTTTTATTATTTTTTTATAGAGAAAAATCTCCACGAGATGTCATTTTTATTTTCTCGATGCTCACTTTTATCTCAATACTCATTGAAGCCTGGTTCTTGGTAAGAATCAAGAAACTATTGAGATTGCGTTTCAGCCCTAATCCCTGCGTTCCTTGCCTTGCCCATGCCTTCATCATGCCCATTCTTCCCATTATGCCAGTCCGCTTTCTTGGGATTAATTCTGTCTAAAATGACCATAGTGAACCAGACAATATGGCCACTGAGTTTAACAGCATTTTAAAGTTTGAGCAACAGTGTCCATACATAAAATACTGAGAAAATAATCATGTATCAGTACTGGGAATGGAAATAAATCCTCAACAACACCTTAATTTGAGGTTCTGCTTAAACTTGCACCAATTTTAGCCTTCTTCCCCCTCTTTCCAATACATGTGTCATAAGAACAGTGTGCAGGGGGCTGTAAAGGCACTGCAGTCTTCCCAGGCAGAATTCCGCTGGTGAAGCTACCATGTTGTGCCCAGTCCTGCCTCGTAGTGTGGTGGGAACGCCACAAGTGAAGTCGAATGCAAAGCCATGTTTGGGTACAGAGATGGCAGGTGATTTCAGACGTTATGTTGTTGGCATTAACCACAGTCAACCGCAGTCAAACGCGGGGGGTGGTGAAAGAGCCGTGCACATCTGTTCGCTCGCATCCAGATGGTCATCACAGTCAAACGCGGCCCGGGGTGAAGCTAACCATGCTTTGTGAGGTCGGGGCAGGAGGAGGTTCAGAAGTGTCGTGAATGCCCACCACGGCAGGGGTGAATGAAAAGTAACTTCTGAAGGGAAACCCCCGGCCGCGGTGGAAGGAAATGACCACGGGATGTGGTGACAGCACGCAGTGTCGCTGCTAGGCAACCAACAACAAGTGGATCACAGAGGGAGATTTAAAGGTCAGTCAACAGTAGGGAAACGTGGCAGAGTAGGCGATGGAGGGGAGGGAGGAGGACACGGAGCGGAGGATGGAGCGAGAGGGTGAGAAGGAGGTGCAGCAGCAGCAGAAGGGGGAACACGGGCCAGCGGGTGACACCCAGCAGCACACGGGGCCACCCCGGAAGAGGGTAGGGGGTGCAGCTGTGAGCGGGTGGGTCGGAGCAGGGGACAGGAGGGGCACAGGAGGAAGGAAGGGACCACAGCTGACAGGAGCCTAACCAGAAGCCCCCACTGTACCCCCATACAGACCAGCAAGAGGGGACGCACCTTGGAGGTGGCAGAGGCCGGAAGGAGCCACAGACACGCGGCAGCGGGTGCGGAGGAGGAGGTGGTAGTGGAGTGGCCGGTACCCCAGCGCCGGTATCACGGGGGGGGGTCAGTGGGGGTCTCCAGGAGACCCATGACCTAATTGCTATCTGGGAGACACCCGAAATGCAGGAAGAGCTGGCTGTCAATGCCAGGAATGAGCAGATGTTCGCCCAGATAGCCACGGAGATGGGGGAGGCTGTATACGACCGAACGCCCACACACTTCCGGACTAAATTAAGCAACTCAAAATGGGGTTCAAGGGCATAGCAGACAACAACCGGTGCTCTGGGCAGGCGGCACATGCCTCCCCCTAAATGGATGCGCTGAGCCGGGTGCTGCACCGCAAGGGCTCCATAGTGGCCCAGCACCCAGTAGGAGGTGCGGCGCGCGCAGGAAGACACACACCCCCTTGCAGCCGGAGTGCCCCACGCAAGCCCCGACGCCGGCCACCGACACCAGGGAGGAGATGCCAGGCACCTCGGGCACATGCGCCCGACACTCCCCCAGCCCGACATCCGGCGAGGCCACACACACCCCGGCAGACTCCGAGGAGGTGGAGGGTGAGGAGGAAGCAGTCACCCTGACCCTAGCGGCCTGCAGACTAGGAGACGGGCCAGACACCAGCCCCAGCCTCAGAGGGAACGGATACTGTGCGGCTCACCACGGCCCGCAGTGAAGCAATTGACACCGGGGTGGGATTCACTGTGGTGAATCTCACCGCATCACATCTGAAATCACCCAATGTTTTAAAGATCCATCCCAGTTGTCAGAAATCTACAAAATAATCTTAGGAGAAAGACTCACTGGATGCAATTACTCTTATGCCTACAAGTGTCCTGCATTACCGGTAGTGCTTCTTACTCCAGAAATCTGAACATATCAAGAAAATATGAGCATAATCTAGGTATTGTTTATTTTGTATGGAGATGGAGCCAGTCAGTTTTCATTATTCTAGCTGGTGATATACTGCAGCTTATACAAAGGACGTCAGGGCTGGAAGCAGTGGCTGGAAATTTTATCCAGTGTACAAAATGGATAAAAGTTGGCTGGAAGACTACTGAATAATGGACAAGTCAATCAAAATATTATCCATAAATTTTAAGAGGCTGAAAGGTCCCATTAAAAGAATGATGCTTTACAGCGAGAGGAGAGACCTAGCATTGTCTTACTATAAGAAACCCCATTTGCAGTACCAACATGAAAAATACAAGGACAAACAGGATGCCTTCATCACATTGGTCTTCAGAAAAGTCAAACAGAAAAGGAGTAGTTATTCTCCTTTTCAGACATCTTCCTTTTGTATTTAAAGAGAAACTGGTGAATGAAGGAGTCAGATAGGTTTGGACCAAGGGCTCTCTAATCAGAAAAACAGTAACAATAGCTGCCCTATATACTCTCAAGCAAGATCAAATTTCTTTTGTTTTTTTCATGCATTTTTTAAAAAAGTCCTTAAAACATTTAAAGAGAAGATTATTTTATGTAAAGATTTCAACAGTCATAAAACTCCTCCTTGATCAGTCAAAAGGCTCAGGGGATACATGTAGGAAACTCTCCCATAGATCAATTAGAAGAGCAGGATTTGAAAGATATCCAGATGAAGCAAAAACCTGTACCCTAGCCTACATGTTTTGCACAAGACTATATTTTAGGATTTACATATTCTACATTCCTGATTCTGTGGCACATCAAGTACTCCCAACATTTATGGGAGTGATCAACCAGTCTGATCATGCACAGGGGCACCTGGTGTTGTTAAACTGGGAACCAGTAAATACTGATTTTCCAAGACAACAAAACAGAGCTCTGCGTTATGACCCCCCTAAGGGTAAAAGAATTAAGCAAGGCCTTTCAGAGGTTACCCAAGAATGAATGATAACATCAAATAGTTTTAAACTCCTCCACAGAATGCTGGCACGGCAGTGATCAGAGGTATTCTCATTGCAAAAAGCCTTCCATCTTAAACATAAGCAAACAGGATCCCAAACGTTATAACTCAGAGGTAAACCAGGTGCCTCACAAGTCAGTAAAGCAGAGCAGCATTATCAATATACAAAACAAAATACTAAAAAAGTAGAATAGAATATATATTACAAACTGTTTAGCGGTAGGCTATTACAATACACAGACATACCTTGATCAAAACGTTCACCGGAATTTTAAAACAGTGTCATCCATAGTTAAAATAAACATAAAATCAGTACAAAAAAAAACAACCTCAGTTCACACATATAGGTTTGCACCAGTAAATAACACTATCCCAATACGCGATATAAAAATCTACCATTGCAGCCATTCCATCCCAAAATTTAAAACCACTGCAAACTATGGGGAGACCGTGCCACCGGGTTGTAATTTGCTAGCAGACACCTGAAATAAAAAACAATGACACCCGGCGCATTACCTCCAAAGAGGGAACTCTAAATAAAATTTTAACACAGGTTTCCCATGATTTCCCAGCATGGGTACCCAACAGAGAGGATAACAACCTTTCCCATGCACCCACGTAATGGAGGCAGTCTAACATAATATGTCTCCCCAGCAGGGACTGCCTAGAGAAATGAACTACTAAATGCATGTGACTATGGGGTCTTTCTCGCCCACTTTCAGGCATTGTTAGATCTCCTCGTACTATGTATTGAGAAGCCACCTCCTATAAATCGGAAGGTTCAATCTGTGGATTCGAAAGTCTGGTATGATGCTGAATGCAGGGAAAGAAAGCGGGAACTGGTTAAGGCTAGGGAGAAGTGGTACAGGCTTAGGGTGGTAGAAGACTGGAAATAATTTATCCAAAGCAGGAGGAGTTATGGTAAACTCCTCAGAGAAAAGAGGAGACAGAGGGCGAGTCAGTTGTGGGCTGAAATACAAATGGCAGCATGAACCAAGGATGCAAAGAAATTTTGGAAGTTAGTTAACAGCTGGAAAGTGGCAAAAGGGAGGGGGAATGAGATCTGCCTAGCGGAAGGGGTGTGGGTTGCCTTTTTAACCAAAATCTACGAGGGTGTGGATGTGGTTAGTACAGTTGTGGCTGATGGGATGGAGCACATGGTCCCGGGTGGAAAGGAGTTAACCTTTATCCCCCTCGCCTCAGAAGAGGAGGTTGCGCGGGCAGTGAATAGGCTTCCTGTAGGTAAGGCTCCAGGGAGAGATGCTATACCGCCTGAGCTTTTTAAAAGTTTTGTGGCTTGGTGGACTCCCCTGCTAGCATGGCTATTTACGCTGATAAACCTCACAAAAGAGATCCCAGAGCCATGGGCTACAGCTGTGACCGTTCCGATCTTCAAGCAGGGCAACCCTCTGGACCCGACCTGTTATAGACCCATTAGTCTCCTCCCTATATTAGGCAAACTGTATGCTAGAATAGTGCTGTTGGCTCTCGAGACTTGGGTAGCAACAGATCACCCTTTGAGGGAAGAACAAGTGGGCTTTGTAAGTCTAAATCAACTATGCACAACTGTTACGTACTGCAGCACCTTATAGATAAATACGTTAGCATTAGAAGGGGGAACCTCTTTGTCGCCTTCATAGATTTCTCCAAGGCGTTCAATTCACTTTACAGGGAATGCCTTTGGATTAAACTTAGAAAGATGGGGATCCCTCTGGACCTACTTGAGGTACTGATCAAGGTGCATCATGATACCACAGCAGTTGTGAGGCTGAGCCCGAAGGGAAATGTTTTGAGAGAATTCCCCCTTCAGAGGGGGGTCAGGCAAGGGTGCCTGCTTGCACCCCTTCTTTTTAACTTATACATCGATGATTTGGCCCCCACAGTTACTGGGGCAAATTCAACACCGCCGCGCATAAAGGAGAGAGCTCTTTCTTGTCTCCTATACGCAAACGACATAGTGCTTTTTTCTCAGACAAGGCGGGGTTTGCAACAGGCACTAATGTCTTTGCACACCTATTGCCACTTGGAAGGTGGCCTTTTCCACATCCCCTGGCTAACATGCTCTCTACAGTATGTTGTTTGGCTCTAAATTATTCAGGGCATCCCCCATGTTAAAGAGGTGGTGACTTATGTTCATTCTATGGATTTTACTATGTTTTATAGCATGCATTTGCATTATACAGGCAATGATAGGATACATACCACATAATGCTACGTCAGTGTGGTCGTGTACTATATTAAGTATGTGTATATTTTATCTCCCTTATTTTTATTTTATATGTGTATATATATGTTTTATTTTGATTGTATACGGTCAAGACTAAAGTCAGTACCTTAATAATAAACGAATGAACGAGCATACCTATTGTCAGAAGAATGTGCTTAGTATCAACTTGGGGAAATCTAATATGATGACTTTTGGTAAGGCACGGGTTAAGTGGTGGTTGGGGGATCAAGAGCTTACCCCAACGCAACAGTATACTTACCTTGGGGTAGTTTTTTCAGCTCGTAATCGCTGGAATTTGAATTGTGAGACACAAACTGCCAAAGCAAACCAAACAGTTGAAGGGTTGCTTAGGCTATATCACACAATCCCGTCGGCCCCGGTAAGGCAGATGTTAGAAATTCTTGATAGCAAGGTGGTTCCTAGCCTTACATATAGAGGAGAAACAACAGTAATGGGGTATTCTAGAAGTATGGAGGTTCCCCAGAACTACTTCCTCCGCACGCTACTGGGAGCCCCCAAGGCAACTCCGCTTACGATGCTTAGAATGGAGACTGGGAGGCTATCCATATTTGTGCATTTAACCCTGAGGTTCCTTGGCTTTTGGAAGAGTATCACGGGGGGTGGAGCAAGCTTAGCGCAGAGCTGTTACCTGGAACAGAAGGGACACAGGGGGTCCCCTAAATACCTGTGAATAGAATATTTAAAGAAAGTAGCTGCTACAATTCCTCTTCCAGTGGAGAGTGAGGGGGTACCGAATTGCAGATTATCAAAGCGGGAGATAAGAACAAGAACGAAGGAGCGGGCCTACCAAAAGGAACATGAAGTGCTTGCTGGTAAGAGAATTTCAACGCAATACCCCAAACAGAAAAAGGTGGTGGCGCTGGAACCTTATTTAGAGCAAATCCTGGATCCAAGACTGAGGAGACTGATAACCTTGTTAAGGTTTAATTTAGTTGAGACTGCGGAAGTTAGGGGGAGGAGGGCGCAGATCCCTAGGGCAGACAAACTTGCACCTGGTGCCCAGAGACAATGGAGACACTCCCTCATGTTCTGTTCCAGTGTCCGCAATACGCTGCCCTCTGGGAACTTTGGATTAGCCCCATTTTCTCTACAGAAATGGAGTCCCCTGAGGAGCAATATGTAGTCTTACTTGCTATGACAGACTCGCAACAGCTTAAATCGGTAGCAATGTTCCTTATGCTGGTAGATCGAGCGAGCAGGGTCCTCTAGATAGGGCTGTTGGCTGGTTTCGGGGTTTTGAATTCAATTTGCCCTTTCGCTAGGGGCCCTATACCCTTTTTGGGCATTGGCGACCACCCTGATCCCAAATTTTATATTTTGCCATTTGGGCAATACCCACAGTTCTATCTTTCGCTTTTCTGTGTGTTGTTTTGAACCTTGTTTAAAACTTTGTGTTTTATTTACTTTCTGTTCCTTTATCCTTTGTAAATAGCAAATTTGCTGATTACTAAATAAATGATGATGAACATAATATGTTTGACGGATTCTGTATGCCGCAATTTACAAGAGCACAGGCGTTCAGCCAGCGGAGTACCCCGGTACCGCTCTTGCGTCACCACAGACGGGAAATAGTTTACCTGGGTCAAAAAAACGAATCTCCTGCTCATTGGTGAGAGCCCACATTCCAAATAGCCCCTAGGCACAGTTATATCAGCACCATCCATCAAGAGAAAATAAGGACCCAGAGCACTACTTACTCTTACTGTCGCGTANCCCCTAGGCCCTTCTCAAGATGCTGCCCCCATGCCGGCATCCCCCTCCCCCCTCCCCACACACACACACATACAAGCTGCCTGCTTTGGGACAGTTCTGGTCCAGTCTCTTGGTGGCACTTCAGTGAGACAGCCAGATACTCCTGGAGCCTGATCTCGGGCGGCTGCTGGTGCCATGGTGCCCCATGCTCACTGGGGGTGGTTGGGGATGACTCCTCCTAGATTATCCCCTCCCTCCTGCCCCTGGCCTGCCCAGGGGAGTGAGAGGGAGGGTGGAAGAGGTGACACATGCAGTGCACATGGTCCTGTGGGTCCTGTGTGGTGAGCGAGGAAGCTATCTGTTCAGCCCCACAGCTTAGCTGGCTCCTGACTGTGCTCCAGTGCTGATCAGCTGGCTGGCTGAGCAGGCACAGAAGCTTGGGAGCCAAGCCACACTTCTGTGCCTGTATGGCCAGAGGCTTAATGGATGGGGGCAGCAGCAGCAGAAACAACAATGGTGTTGGGGGATGGGGGCTCAGCGGCGTGGGAAGAGTGGCTGCCTTGATGTCCCAGGCCCTGATGGAGGGCAGCCAAACTGGCAATCAGGCTGGCTGGGGCAGGGCAGGGGAATTTGGGTCATGTGACCCTAATTCTGCCACCACCACCACCACCACCCCAAAGTGCCACCCCAATTGGTATCACAAACGGATCTTATACCAGAGTGACACATAAGAGAATCCCTGGCATAGGCTCCTTCTCTGCATATGCTGTGCAGGCTTGTAAAATTGGGACCATTTATTGCAGGCTTGTAAAATTGGGACTGTTTCCTATATTTGGCAGAGATGATCCTGAAGGTGTGCAATACAGTCCTGACAAATTTCATGTAAACTGGTTGGACTACAAGGATGTTACAGTCAGACATACATTTATAAGTTAATTGCTTATGCCACCAGGACCCTTTATCCAATCCTTCTGAAAGTTGGCATAAAAAATAAACCTGTGTAGGGGTATAAAGCTGCCAGTTTTCATCCATATTAGATGAGAGACAAAGAAGTTACATCCAGGAACGGTGCGTGGGGATGTATGGGGGTGCATTCTCATGGACCCCCACCCACCTCAACCCATCTCCACACACGGAGCATCCAGCATTGGCATCCGTTGCTCTGTGCGTGGGTGATGGGTGGAGGTGAGTGGAGCACAGGAGCATGCATCCACTCCAACCACCGCCTGTGGCGTTCCCACGGACGCCCACCTATCCCCCCCCATCTGCCACAGTGTTCAAACAGACACCCCCACTCACCCACATACGTGTGCGATGGGGGGGGGGGGGGNAAATATTTTGTAGTGTAATGTATTTTGCCTGTAAATATTTTTACGCATTGCAATGCATAGATTACTATATGGGGCTAGTTAATTTTTCCCGTTTTTAATTGCAGTAACCAGAAATAAAGATAGCAATACTGTGCTATTTAAATCTATTCCTTTTTATAATGACTTCTTGGGGTAGGACTGCCAGTAGAACCATAAATCCTGCCAAACATTCCTAGGCCTAAATTACATTGCTCTAAATGGGAGAGAGAATTATTCCAAGCTGTGACACAGCTTCACAGGAGGAAATTTAAAGGACAGGAAGGTTTTTTTAACTTGCCATCAAAACACTGTATGTTACTGAAAATACATATTCCACTCTTTCCAGCACTCTTCAAAAGCAGAAACACATGTAAGAACAACCCCCGACCCTGGCTCATTCCCACCAGCCACCACCTCCACTCCTGCTCTTGTGCTGCTGAATGCCTCTGGTGGAAATCTCATGAACATGCTAACTTTCTCCACTTTAAGTTCACCCTCTCTGCCTTCAGCTCTGCCATTTCCCTTGCAAAACACTACTGTGCCACCCAGTCTCACACTCATAATCCCCACTCTCTCTTTTGAGCCTTCAACTTCCATCCCAACTCTGCCCCACCCCCACCCCCGTCCTCCATCTCCCTCTTCCATCATCAGTCTCTCTCTCTAGTGGTGCCTTTCCCTCTGCGTTCAAGTGCTCCATTGTCTCCCCTGTCCTTGAGAAGCCCATTCTTGATCCCTCCAACCTCCGCCCCATCCCTCTCCCACCCCCACCCCCCGCCCTTTGCTTCCAAGCTCTTGGAACATGCCCATGTCTACACCCACAGTTTTGACTTCCTCTTTTCCAATTCCTTCTTTGGCCAACTTCAATCTGGCTTCTGTTCTGTCTACTTGACTGAGACTGCTTTTGCCAAAACCACCAATGACCTTTTTGCCAACTTCAATGGCCTGTACTCCATTCTTGTCCTCCTTGATCTTGCTGCTACCTTTGACACTGACCACACATTCCTCCTTGTCTCGCTTCTCTTTCTTGGTTTCTGGGGCTTGGACCTTGACTGGTTCACTTCCTATCTCTCTAACCACTCCTTCAGTGTCTCTCTTCCTAGTACCTTCTCCATGTCACTTCCCCTCTTGGTTGGACTCCAGCCTATTCCCCAGGCACATAGCATGGGATTCATCTTTGACTCCTCCCTCTCCTTTAAACTTCTGATCCAGTCTGTTGCTAAATTCTGTTGCCTCTCCCTTCACAACATTGTTAAAATAGAGCTTTTCCTGACTGTCTCCACTGCCAAGACCCTAACCCATGCTCTAGTCATCTCTTGTCTTGACTATCATAACCACCTTACTAGTCTTCCCTGCTCTCACCTTGCCTCCCCAACCCTGTGCTGCTGTTCAAATCTTCACTGCCAAGGTCATCCATTTTGCTCACCACTTTGATCATGTTCAGCCCCTCCTCTCCTCGCTTCACTGGCTTCCTCTACCTGAACACATTCAGGACAAGCTCCCTGTCTTTACCTACAAGGCCCTTCATGGCCTAGCCTCCTTCTGTCTCTCTGCACTGGCTTCCTGCTACATTCTCATCTGGTAGCTCTGCTTCTCCTCTGCCACCACCCTCACCTGCTAATGACTTTCCTGGTCCTCAAAACATATCCACCCTTTCTCCCTTGCTGCCCTCCATGCCGGGAACTCCTTCACTACCTTCAAATCCCTCCTAAAAATCTGCCTTTTCCTTCAGGATTTCCCGAGCTCCTCATACCTTCCTTTAGTCTCCTTCCTGATTTACCCAGAGTCCCCCTTCTTCCATGTAACTAGACTGTGCACCTGCAACCTCTTGACTTCATGAATGTGTCCCTGTCTATCCCTCGGTTCCCCCCTTTTTGTCTCCCCTCCCTTGTCTCCCCTAGATTGTAAGCCTTTTGGGGCAGGGACTCTAAAAATTGTAAAGTGCCAGGTACATTGCTAGTGCTATATAAATACTTAATAAATCATCCCCTCCAAACGTTAAAATTGCATTGATTAGGGTGTATTAACTGTCATATAGATGAACCCTAAAGTAAAAGGAGAGTTCTTGAGGCTTAGTAGGAGTTTATAATGCTGGTTCAGTGCGTGTGCATGAGAAGGGGTAGCCTAGGAAGTTCAAGCTTGTTCGTCCTACACCTGTGGTTCTCCAACATTTTAAACAAGGCTTCCCACCCCTCTTCATATCTGTGGTACTTGTTGCCCGCTTTCTACCCTCTCCTCACCACACAAACGTACATAGACCTTCTCCCATCTCTCCCTGACCACACTGCCCCTCCATTGTTGCTTCTAAATAACTCCCCAGCTCGTACTGGCTTAGCTGAGGAGATTTCAAAATGGCCCTAGCTTGTTCATTGCTGGAAAATGAATTGTGATTGGTGGCTGCCACTATTTTAGGAATTCTTCCTAGCTCAGAGTTGGCAGCTGTGTCCCTACGCACACAAACACCACAATACATTCCTTACCTGCCCCCAGTTTGGGATCCACTGACTTAGACCATGAACACACATAGGTTGATTATGTTGCTGACTACAGGAATGGACCCTTTTGTTGTTTGAACCCTGAGAGGTTTATATTTCTCTGTCCAGTAATGATTGAAGTATGTCACTCCAAAACACTCTCCTGGGGATTCTCCATTCTCATCATCATACTGATCCTGCTTAGCTTATGAGATATGAGGTGGTTAAACTCTGAAATTCCATGGCTATTATATAAAATAAAATTATATTATAGGTATCCAAGGTTTTCCCCTTGTTTAGTGGGCCTTTTTGAAGAGTGGGTTTAGATGCACCTTAATTAGGACAGAGCTTGAAAAACTCTATGAAACTGCAAAAACAACATTCAAGCAAAATTAGGGAGTTTATTCTCTTGAATGCCCTCACTGCGTTAGGCTAGACCATGAAAGCTATAGTTAAGAAAATACAAGAGTGCACATCATTTATAATTTTGAACTTTATTGCTGTTTATTATAAAATGATCCCAGTGTTAGAACATAGATTTTTAAATGGATTTGATTTGTATTTTTGGCATCTACTATAGTCTCTGGAACACAAGGCCTCTCAGTGCTTATCCCCTGAGGTTAACTTGAAACAGACATTCCCAGCAGTGCATGGTCTCTTTAGCGCACATTGCAGTCCAACGTGTCTCACACCACCCATCATGCCAACCCTACCTGAAGATGGACAGCCAGCTGAGGCACAGCACACCAGTTCTCCTCCTCCAGCCAAAGTAAGCAACCTTGCAAATCTGTCCTCTTGATAAAATGCTGCACGAGTCTGAGGCTGAGACTGGTCGCTCGGTATGCTTTCAGGAGTGTGTCAAATGGTGTATGGCCAATGTACCGATATTTTTGACAGAAGTATGCAATTTCTTTAGACTTAGTGATTGTTATACTTGTGATCCTGCTACTGTATCAAATGGTTTCTATACAGAAGGAATGGTAGCCCTAGTTTTGCAAACATGGTAAAGTCAGTATGCGTCTTTAAGCTTGTTGTGGAAAGGCCCTATATTAAAACAAGGGTGGGGACCATTTCCCCTCCCACGGGCCACTTTGAAAATTAGTACAAGCTCCAGGTGCAGTGCATAGGAGTTGGGGGCAGGGGTGCTTAAGGAAGAGGGGTTTGGGGGAAAGAGGAAGAAAGGGGAGGAGCCAAATCATTGATCTATGCCATGGATGCATCCTCTTTCCATGCCCTCATCTCCCCTCCTTTCCCCAGAGCTCAGTCTTTCCATGTTTGAGGGTAGCGATTGGATCCATAGTCCAGATCCAAGAAATGGAAAGGGCCAAATAAAAAAGCAGCCATAGGCCAAATTTGGCCCAGAGGCCAGAGTTTTCCTCACCCCTGTAGTAAAACATTCTGTGTTACTTGTTCCAGTGCAATTAAAAAAGGCACTTAGTCGTGTTCTGACTGAGGGCTCATTCACACATGTGGGAACGCATCATTAGAAGGTCAGGAGAGGGGAACCGCATGCAACTCAGGTGCGTCTTTGATCACGTCAGAATGCCCAGAGGTGCGCGGTTGAGGCTTTTGTCGGCACACTCAATGAGACACGGAAACATTGCTTGGTTTAACATGCTGGCTGCATTCTTTATTAGAATAACTTGAGAGGCCGGTGGGAAAATTGCCCGGCAATTCTGGGTCCAGTATGCTAGCTAATGAACAACCTTGTTAACTTGGTCGCTGGCGTGGATGTGCCCTCCATCGTCAGCGCCATTTTACAGTTCCCCCTTCGACAACACAAAGGCTCTGGCCGAAAACTGGGGGAACAAGCCCAACATGGGCACGAGCTGAAAGGCAAGTGGCTTTCAGTCCGGTGGACAGCGCATGTCCTTTCCGGCCTTGCAAAACCACTCCTCCCAGGGTCATGACCCCAGCGTGTGCTGCGCCCCGCATCGCGCTGGGTATCACATCCCCATCTCTTAAGGAGATGTCTCATCCTATCCTACTTATTCCTATTTACCTACAATCGCATACTGGACCCCTACAGAATGCGACATTTTATTCATTTCGTCTTCATCACTTATTAATTGTCATTTCCGAATCTGAATTGTCCTCTATTATTTCACATATCTTTCCAATCATTTTAAATTGTAAACTTCCAATTACGTAGCCAATTATAATTGCAATCATGAATTACCTATTTAACCTACTCATGCACTGTAAAGGAGGCAAAACTTGCAATCCCAATATCTGGGCTAATTGCCAAAATTCCTCCTTGGCCCCTCTATCGGCGACCAGTCCTTAGACCACAGTACTAGAGGGTGGGTTGGGTGGGGCTGACTCTCCTCAGTCTCAGCGCCGAATGCGGGCTCCCCGGCCCTCGTGACCCATCCCCGCCTAAAAGGGGTGGGGCCACGTTTCTGGCGCGTACAGGCTCAGTGCGCTATCCTTCTCTGCCCAGCAACAGGGCTTCCCACTGGTGAGCGTTCTAACATGCTCACCAGCGCAGCGCAGCGCAGCTTGGCGGTTTGCCACACCTCCCTCCCCGTGCTCATTTCCCCAAGGGGGGGGAGGCTTGACAAATACCCCTTCACCGCCATTTCAGCGGCGAAGGGGACTTGTGTGCATTTATGCTTATAAGGACAACTGACAGAGCTAGATTTCACAGCTTGGTCATTCGCCCTTGTAAATGCACGTAAAAGCTTCAATCACGCACCTCTGGGCATTCTGACTTAATCAAAGATGCGCCTGATTTGCATGCACGTCCGCTCTCCTGACCTTCTAAGGATGCGTTCCAGCATGTGTGAATGAGACCAGGAACAAATAGTGTCTATCACATAGATAGCGATATTTCAACACAGGAACAGCATATATAGATATTATAAACTTGCACATCGTATACACATTATAAACCTGCACCTAAAAATAAATATATAATAGAATGATACTGTGCTACTTAGATACAGGTATAAAATATGGTATAAATGGATGCATTGTATGGTAAGTTGTAGAAAGAAAATAGAAAATATTTGAACATTTTCAGAATTAATGTGCAGTGCCTCAGTTTAAAACAAAAAGCTTTGCTCTTTCAGATTTACACCTGAGACTACAGTGGGATGCTGGTTGTGAAGATACTGTTTCATTGATGCATAAAATATGTTTCTGCCTACAGTATCTCTCTGTACTTAACCCATCACCAGCGTATCTCATTCTGGAATAAAATTATATAAAAGCCAGATTGGGTAGTTGTGTTTTCCAGAGTTTTCCTCCTCCGTTTATATTTATTTTAGCATAGTTAGATAAAGCTATAACATTGCACCGTTGATCTTCACTGCACACTTGGGCATATTCGTATACAGCATATAGTGAATAGCCAATGCAGAATAAAGCAGTTTTATACATTTAGCAGACTACACTGAGTACAGTTCTGCCTTTAAATATTTGCTTGCACCTCTAAAACTGTTTTCCCATTTATTAACAGGTTCATATTTTTTAAAAGCACATTTATTTCTTCAAAAACAGGATTGACAATAACATCAAAATATATGCTAATTAAAAAATCAGTCAGGTTATATAGCTGTGTTTAAATTCTGAAAAATTTGGAGAAGGCTTTATAATCTGTCATGTTTTACAATTTACATTTATCACTTGTCATCAAACCTAGGACACTGTATTCTTCACTTTGGATAAAAACATCCGCTACTTTTCCTTTAACATCATAGGAAAAAATATTGTCAGCAGTGATTTGTCATGCATTGTGTCTAAATTGCATATTGTGCTGAGAGTTAGTTTCCTGGCTAAAGATAAACACCACAATTGGATATGAGTTTAGCAAATGATATAAAGGAACGCAGAGTACATCAAGTAGATTCTCTACCCCCTTCTCCCCTCCCCTCCCCTCCCCCGCATCATGGGAAATTGTATTGCTTTGCTTGCTAGGTATGGCACATCAAAGCAGATTTAATATGAAAAACTAAGAATATGGTAACATCTAAACCTGGAACCTGGAAGCTGGTTTGATCTCTGAGAGAACAGCTTCTTATCCTGCAAGTTGTTTCAAATGTTCAGTCTTTTAAAATAAAATACAGTAACGAGGATGGCTTAGGAACCTTTACTTACCACAATATAATATTTATTTATTTATTTATTTATTTAAAATTCTTATACCCCACCTTTCCTGACCACAGGCAGCTTGGGGCAGCTGACAACAAATAAAAACAAAATAACAGTAATAATTCAATTAAAATATAATATAAACCCCTCCATCATCACATCTCCCCCCTCACCCCCCATCACATCCCTCCCTTGGGGTTATATCAACAATATAACCACAGTATCAGATAATGTGCTGTATAGCTAGCATTGCAAATAAACATGTTTCCTTTCTTTCGTGCAGATGTGCAAACATTTTTTTAGATTTCAAAACTGCATTTCAAATGAGTTGTTTTTGTGTTCCCTAGATTTTGACTGCACATGGAAAAGTACTGTAACAATTACATGCCCTTAAATTTCACGGCAAATATTTATGTATATTTCAAAACAAGATCTCTAGAACACAAGGATGAAATTAATCTTCTGAAATATTCTCTTAACACCATTGTTTCTGTCGCAACTTCCTGAGGAGGAGGAGGATAGATGGGGCATATTGTAAAGAGAGGGAGAGAATCAGAGAGTAAGGAAAAACATGCAGCTAGTATACTGGATGTATGCTTACTTGCTTAGTCTGAGGTGGGTTAGAAAAATCATTCCAAAAAGTCTGAAGTAGATTTGGTTTTTATCTTGTTATCTTGTCTATCTTGTTTTTTGCAAAGCGCCAGGTACATTGCTGGTGCTATATAAATGCTTATAATAATAATAATAATTAATATAATAAATTTAATTTTGGTGCTGTGTCTTGTACAGTCTATTGCTTCTGAGCTGTGCAGACTAATCTTTAATTTTAAAAGGGGGGAGGGGAAGTTGTGAGTCAAAGGAAAGAGTAAAGAATCCATACCACATGGTTCAAACTGGCCACAAGTTAGTGGAATAATTTCAGTTAATATCCGTGGGCACAGGGTTAGGCTCTATGGGTGTTTTCACACAGGAGAGCGTTTTCCCATATTTTAAAAGTCCAGGTTGGGGAAACTCCACACGAGGGATTTAGATGTTCCTCTCCAGACCAGAAGTTGCCTGGGTGCCATTGGAAATGGCGGCACTGGGTGACTCCCGGACATTTTGAGATGCGGTCCTGGTAAGACCACAATAGGCGTGGTCTTACAAGTCCACATCTCTGTCTGGGATTCTCCCGGTGCTGCTGTTTCCAAGGGTGCCCAGGTGACTTCGGTCTGGGGAGGAGCATCTAAATCCTGCTCCTGCCCCCTCATGAGAGTTTCCCCACCCAGACTTTAAAAATACTGGGGGAAAGCTCTCCTGTGTAAAAACACCCTAAGGTAGGGGGAGAGAATATTTTGGACCATGGACCAAAACTGTCTGGTTGTTTGGCCACTTTCCAGTTCCTGGATCATAGCCTACTTGCAAGCACCGTGAAATAGTGAGCTCAGGAGAAGGGAGCAGAGACAAAGGCCCGCACTCTAGGATAATGAATGGATCTAGATCTGTGATCTGGACCTTCCCCTATCCTGAGCACTCGGCTTAAGCATTCCCAGCTCCTGTCTGACCCATCAATCTTGTGTTAACTTTTAAAGTGGCCCACAGAAATAAAAAGGTTCTCTCCCTCTTAAGTTTAAATTTGTCCCTCAGTACTTTGAAGTCGTCTTAAAATAAATAAATAAAATCAAAATCATTTGGTCAGGAATACACATCCTTCTGCTCCTTAAAATTCATTTGGATCTCAGTCAAATGCTACATTTGTTTTGTTACATGCAATAAAATATTCAGATTGTAAGTTACAAATTGTATTTAGAATAACTTGTCTCACTACAAGTTAAAATATTAACACTGCTTCATCGGTGTCTACTCAAAATACTTTACATCAATGAAAGGCCAGCTAGCAAAATTATATTCCTTCTTTTAACTTGGTGAGAAAGGCCCATGCCAGAAAAAAAGACTGACTTCTGACAGTTAGGTTTAAAATAATGGGTGCTGATATTTGACTTTGTAGTCCCATATTTTGTAAACTACGTGACTAAATTTTTCAAAAGTCCTGAATAGCCAGCAACTCCCACTGAAATCAATATCTGATTAGATTAGCTTAACCAGTGTTAGAATTGACAAGCATGTATATTATTATAAAATACAAATGAGATTTCTTCAAAATGAACCTGTTCTTTTTTCCAGAATAATTTTTTTCTATGTCTTTGTCGGCACATCCCAAATGAGACAAGAACACCAAATATGGGTTATAATGGCCACACTCTTTAATTAAGAACTGAGTGAGGAAAATTGCCCTAAGACAATTTGGGTCCAGACAACTACATAACATTAAACATCAACTAAATCAGGTGGGAACTGCTCTTGATGTACCCCGAAATACCAGTTCCCAAGAGACTACGCCTCCCTGCTCCATTGCATGATGCAAATCACGGATGAGGGAGGACAAGGATGTCCCCCAAGGGGCCAGTGTAAAGAATAGGTTCAAAGGGGCCCAAGGCCACATAGGCCCCCTACAGTGCCTCAATTACCTCTCTCAGAGATGTGATCCCAGTGCTAACCACACCCTGCTTTGCACTTCCTCATCTCTTAAGGAGATCCCTCCCTCTTTCATGTCACTGTTATGAACATATCTGATTAACCAAACAACTGGACCCCAACCACCAGAAGAATGACTTCTGGTTAGCTCAGCCTGTTCCTCATCCCCACCAATCCTAAAACCTAGCAGCTCAGCCAGCTTATCCCTTAACACTCTCAGTTAAAGTTAGACACCCACTGGGGACAAATGCACACCATCGGTGCGCAATAGATCTGTCCGAAAGTGCCTGATTTCCCTATGTACAATGCAGTCCCACCCCACCCCAATCTCTCTAATCCACCTCCCTACTTCTTTGTTCACCTTCCTTCTAGTCTTGTCCACTTTCCATGGTGAGGTTGCATTCTGCCAGACTACCCTCTCTACTAGGTGGGTTCATACCAGCTTGGCTGCGGGGAATAATCACCTAACCTCTAAGTTCCTCTTTACCTGAATTATTAACTGAAGCCTTTTATCCCTTGGGTTCCCTGCCCCGGCTCCCGAACTGCACCCACAGCACCCAAGTGGGGGGCCCTTCCCTTGATTTGATTGATTCTGTTTGGACTTGGATCTGAATTGCTTGAATCTGAAATAATTGGAGGCAGGATGGGAACCTCCACACTGGGTGCACGAGTGCTGAAATCTGCATGGTGAACAGGAACCCTACCGGTCTCATTGAATTCCCAGCATGGACCTCCGCCACCCTGCAACTCTTACCCATCACTACGAAATGGTTTATTCACCAGTGCTACCCTGCCCTATTGGATCTCGGGGCATTCGCAGTGTTGCTCATGCAATCCAGCTATAAGTCATGGGCATGCGCATTCCACCTCAAGCCGGGGGTGATGGCCACCCAATGTTGGAACACCTTGTCGTATCTGAGCCATGCCCCAGGGTGACTCAAGTTTTATGCTCACCATACTATGACAGCATACTTTTACCAGGTTGGAGGCCCTCTCTGGGAAGGCCTGGAGTATCGTGCCCTGGAATACGGAATAGGCAACCATCCAATTAGACCAGGTACAATCTGCTTTTGGGCGTTTGAACCTCTCTTTTTCCTTTTGACTCATCCCTATTGTTCAGATTGGAAATGGGGTCACTGACTAGGAGGGCAAATATATTGATATACTTGCCTCTCAAAATCCACTCCCTGGTAGATTGCAGGAGATGCTCACCAATTGGGACGGATACATCAGGGTATTCCCCAGTCAAGTGGGAGGGTTGCCTGTAGCTTGTCTCACTTACCATGCTGTGACCTTGCTGGGTTGGCAGTTCCCTCCACATTTGCACACAGAGGCCTGGCTGGGTGTCCCCTCCTTCTTGTTGTGGGTTTGGGAAGGTTGTTGCCCTTGCTTCTAGATTGGTGGTGGCTTGGCCTGGCCATGGGTACCAAGCCCCATTCCACTACAGCTGCTGCATTTTATCTCCCTCCCCCATCCCCCGCCCAACGGGGCAAGGTATTCTGCCCTGGTAGCCCCATGGTTCCTCTGCAACCCAAGCAGTGGCACCATGGAGCACAGCACTGATGGGGTGCGTGGACTGTGCTAGACGGTTGTCCTGAGCATGCCAAGGGTGTACATCCCCTTCCAGTTCCTTCGTATGTAGGTCCCCAACCACCCCCAGGTGCCTGGACCCCAGCCACTTCACCTGAGCTGGTTGAATGTCATCCTTGTGCATGCGGCACCGGGATGGACAGTGGGACCTGCTAGTGTGCCATGGCTGCAGTCCTGATCTCCCGCTACAGGGCATCGACCCTTCTGAGGAGGTCTTCCAACCTCGGGTCTGCTGGCTCCTCTACCTCTCCTCTCAGCCTCCTTGTATGGAGCTGGAGCATTGTCACTGAAATAAGAGAGCAGGACAAGCCTCCACCCAACCTGCCTCGGGGTCCCTGATGTACTAGGCTCTGCTGGGCAAGGTTCCTCCTCTGGCGATGTCCCCTGATTTGGAGGCAACGGCTCTACCGTAGGGGTTGCCCAAGGTGTGGGCACAAGCACCTGACTAGGAGGGCCTGAGGGAGCTGACCCAGGCCCTGCTACCTGATTGGGGTTGGGGACACTGACTTAGCTAGTTGGGCCACTCCAGGTGTGAACCCTAACCTGGGAGCTGCTAAGGCCTGGACTGAGGGACCAGGCCCTGTTGATAAGGCTGAGGGCAGAGGCCCTGCTGCAGGTGGGTCCTGTGCTGCACAAGTCTGGGATGGGGGCGTGAGCCCACCTGACAGGCGTAGGGTGCTCATTAACTGATGTGGGCCCTCGACAGGAAGGGGGGTTCTGCCCCAGAACAGGCTGGGTCGTGGCCATCTGCTGCATCAGGCTCTCACATCCCACCAGCCTCACCTGTAAAGACAGGATTATGGTGTCCATTCTCTCTGATGAGGGAGGGACCTGTTGGGAGGCACCCAGTGACTCACTTGTGTCTGAGCCGCTAGGGAGTTGGACTCAAGTTGCAGCCTCATGACTGTGCGACTTGCCCAGGGCCTTGCCCTTTGAGCCTTTCTTGGACATT
Organism: Sphenodon punctatus; assembly: GCA_003113815.1. Taxonomy (NCBI): domain Eukaryota; kingdom Metazoa; phylum Chordata; class Lepidosauria; order Sphenodontia; family Sphenodontidae; genus Sphenodon; species Sphenodon punctatus. The sequence goes on from QEPC01010659.1 coordinate 855,439, forward strand.
GCGGGCCAGCTGGACACGCGAGTGAGGAAGGAGGGGGGGGGTCTTCCCCAGAACAGGCCTTGGGAAGAAAATGGGGGGGGGAGGAGTGGGATACCAGCTCCCAGACTGCAGAGGAGGCCAGCTGTCTTCAGAAGAGTGACTCCAGCATTCCCGCTCTGACTCTGGTCCTATTTGCTGCCACACTGGATGTCCCTGTAAGGAGCCAGCACCTAGCTCCCTGCCTGTTCACTCTTCAGTGCACCAGGCTCTGAACTGCCTCATTGGACAAGAAGCTCCAAAGCCCAACTGATTTAAATCAGGGGCCGGCTTCGGTACGTTCAAACCAAGTCTCGTCTCGTGAGACTTCCTTTGCACCTCTTGGCCAGGCTGCCTAGCAACCCTGACCAGTCACTGTCTTTTTTTGTGCTTTTTCAGGGCATTGCCATAGCAACCCCTGCACAGCGCCACTGCTGTTGCTCTTGTCTCCTTTTTATTGGGAGCCTGACGAAGCACCCTTCCCCACCACCCCTAGTTCCCTTTTTGACATTGGCAAAGGGGTAATTCTTGCAATTTCCCCATGATAGAGGAAAGTGTTATCCCAGTTTCACAGATGGAGAAGCTGAATCAGCTCCCTATGCAAGTCATTTGATATAAACCTCAGGTGCTCCTAGGTCAGTCTTTGCTCCGAGCACTAGACCATTCTTATCCTCTGCTATGTTTGGGCTGCATTTGTATTTACACACCATACTTTTCCATAGTTTACTGACAGGTTTTGTATTTAACCTCCCGTTTAATTTAAAACTAATTGTTTTGATCGCCTTTTACTAAATAAAAAGCTCTTCACCCATATGTAACCACTCAATGTACGGCTGAAGCCTGATACAATTGAATGTTCTTGACAGCAACTCCCTCTATATTTTTTAAATATACGTAGACAAAAGAATCTGTTGTAACCATGTAGGAGAAATGAACAGGCTTTAATGCCCAATAGGTGCTCTTCATATCCAGCACCATCTGCAACTGTCTTTTTCCCAGCTATTGGCATTATTGCTAATTCTCCAGTATTGTTTTCTGAAAGGAGAGCAATCTATGCCTGTTAAATATGTGCAATTATATTCATATAAAACGTGTCTATTTTTCTAAACCTCATTTTGTAGGGAGTGCCAAATAATGTTTAATAACATCCTTTGGACCAGAGCTAAATAGTTACGGCAGTGTAATTACCAGGGATCCTAGAAATCAGTTTGCCACAGAGAAATGTAGAAAAGCACAAAATTTTGCATTTTTACAGCAAATCTTTAGTTTTTACATTTTGTGAAAAAATAAAAAACATTAACTATTAACTACATTTTACTGAAAAAAGTACCACTGTCACTTACTCAATGTGTGCAACTTCCCCCTCTTGTGGTTGATTTTTGAATGCGCTTTAAGTTTACATAGCTAAACATACTCCAATACACTCCTTCCGCAAAGGTTACTCAGTGGTTTATAGGGGTTCATATTTTAATGCATCTCAGATTTCACTTCAACCTCCAGACGTGTCTAGTTAAAGTTTGAAAATATGCAGAAAACTTTTTAAATTACCCTACAGACTGATAATGCAAATGGATCTGCAGCTGCTCAAAGCACTGCTGATAAACCGACACAATACAACCTAAAAAATAATCACGGGAAAATGCTGATGGTTATGTTTTTATTGGAGAATTTTGGATTTTGTTATCACGGAAAACTAGGATCCCTGGTAGTTACCCTCAATCCACAGCAAATCCCAGTTTAGTCACACAGCTGGCTGATCTAAACAAGGTTTGGAGTAGAATATGGTCCATAAGTAAGTAGTAAGTAAAACTCAGATGCACTTGTTCATGTGGCGTAGTATTTCATTCTGCAACGAGTCCTTTTGAAATCAGTTGAGCTAGACAAGCAAAGATGCCAGAATCTGTCCCTTATTTAGTAAAGTTTACTGCTGAGCACTACACTGGAGAAAATGTTTTGAAAGGCACTTTTAAGGCTGTTTTAACATGGTGCAGCCAGGTGGGGGGTGCATGGGCATGCGAGGTGAGGGGGTCGGGCATGCACATGGCCGCACATGCATCTCCACTTATCCCCACGCATGGAGCAACCTCCATTCTCCCCAGTTGCTCTGTGCGTGGAGGTGAGTGGGGATGTGTGTTAGGCAGGAGCGGAGAGCACACGCACCCCCACTCACCATGCGCACCCGCACCGCATCCTTCACATGGGCCTCTCCCACTCATGAACATGCAGAAATCTGCATGTTTATGAGTGGGAGAGGCCTGTGTAAAAAGGGTCTATGACCACTGCTGATTCTGTCCTTTGTTGATCCATTAGTGTATACATGCTACAAAATACGATTAATGGGCTTCAGTGTTTAAAACACATTTGGTGGAATAAGCTACTTATTTTTAAATGAAAAGCTTACTATAGGAACTGTTCCTTATAACTATAACTGCTTGATTGGCAGGTGCAGATTTTAGTTTACATGTCCAAGTTCATGATTTCATGATTGCTGTGTGTTTTGGTACCGATTTCAGTACCCATGAAGTCGGTAAACACCTCTTCCATCCTATAATAATATTCAGGGGTTGTGGCTTGCAGGCTTGTAAACATTCATAGAAGGCTGTTTGTTAACACATCCCAGCATGAGACAAGGACACCAATGGTTGGGTTTTAATGGCTGTGCTCTATTCGAAATGTAGCAAATCTGGGTGGGAAAATAGCTGAAGGCAATTTGGGTCCAGTAACAGAACAAGTATTAACATGTCAACTCTAAAATTAAAGATAAATGGATCCTGAGGCACCTTCAGGTACCAACTCTTAAAATTTGATAACTATGTCTGTCCCTCCATCCCAGGACCGCACATCATGGGCGAGGGAGGACATGCATGTCCCCCAAGGTACTGAAGCAAGGTACAGAAGGTCCAAGGTTGCATATGCCCCCTTTGGTGCCTTCAAGTTTACTCCTCCCAGGGACATAACCCCAGTGCTCACAGCACACTGCTTCTGGGCCAGGTCACGATTCCCTGGCTCAGAAGGAAATATCCCCACATTGAATGCAACTCAATATAAGGAACTACAGCAAAATTACTGGACCCCTAAAAGAGTGTGACAATTATAATGAACCACCCAAGCTATAAGGCCTATTGCTCAAGCCAATCTAAATTGATAACACTGTGAGAAAGGCAAAAACCAGAAATCCCTTGGGCCAATGCGGGGTTCCTATAAAAATGCCTTCACAGCCCCAATAAGCAGCCCACTGAATGCTCAGTGTTTTAAATAAAAGAAGGGGTGGGGGTGCTGCTTGTCTGCGCCTGCCGAGATCTGTGTTGGGTGCTCAGGGCCAATGCCAGAACAAGTCTCCAAAATCTCATCTCACGAGATCACATTCGCACCCCAGGCCTGGTAACTATAGTGACCACAACTGAGATTTTGCACTGCAGCCGGGCATTACCTAGGCAACTCTGGCCTCAGTGGCCACTTGCAGAGCTGTAAGTTGTGGCAACCTTCTCCCTGCTCCTTCCTTTA
>QEPC01010659.1:869718-888579 GCA_003113815.1 Sphenodon punctatus
CCCCCCCCCGCCTCCATCCCCCTCACCGAATGCCTGACAAAACAGCCAGGTCTTGCATCAACTGCAAAATAAGGAGAGGTCCCGGGAGAATTGAATCACTGCCAGGAGGGAGTTCCAGAGTCGCAGTGCAGCCACCGAGAATGCCCTTTCAGATGTGGCCCCCTGAGAAACCCAGGGGACCTCTAACAGGGCACCCCCCAGAGGACTGCAGGGGCCGATCGAGGACACAGGAGGTGAGGTGTTCCCGCCGGTAGACGGGGCCCAAGCCATGTAAGGCTTTAAAGGTTATAACCAACACCTCGATGCGAACCTGGAAGACTATAAGCAGCCAGTGAAGAGAATTGAGCATTGATGTAATATGCTCCCAGTGGCCCATCCCCATTAGGAGGTGGGCCGCCGTATTCTGCACCAGCTGAAGTCTCCAGATTGTTATCAGGGATATCCACACGTAAAGCGTGTTGCAGAATTAGCAAGAATTATCTAATGTTGTCTTAATGGGTTTTTAATGCAGCTATTTCGCCTACGCTTAGTCCAAGAGTGTCACCTGTGCCATCTAGGAGCAACTCTCTCACTCTTTCAAGTCCAACAGGTAAAGTAATGGGCGCATGTACAGAATTACATTACATTACATAGCCATTCTATCCATTATGAATAACCAGACTTGTTAAGTTCATAAATCTTCCTTGAAAAATTAATATAAAGCTCAAAAATGGCATGCAAAGACTGTGACTTTCTGTGTCTTGATTATGAGAGTTGTGAAACTTCTACCCGCTGAATATCAGTCATCTTGTGATTATTCTAAAGTAGCTAAAGTAAAGGGAACAGGGTTTGAGCTTGCCTCGTAGTACAAGTGCTGGGAGTAAGCTCACCCGCAACTCGCAGAAAATGTGTCCACAAAAAAAATGCTATCCTTGCTCAATAATTGCCAGTAGTTGTGCTTTTCTTAAAGCTATCCTTCACTGTACTTCAATGTTCATAGCTTTCTTTATCCAACTAATTTTCAACAGCATCTCCTAGCACCTATGCTCAAATATACTAAATCGATTCCCTGTGCAGTATAGTGTCACACTCTTTCACTTAGGAGAGTTGTCCATACATAGCACTTGAATTGGCTATATGGATATATAGGGTGCTTTCTTGTACTTGTGTATAGCCACGTATTTCTACTGAATTATAAAGTTTTATTCTATAACTTTATTACCTCTTACCATACTTGCAGTCAAATGGTTTTATGACAGCTATTTCACCTTTAGAATACTAATTTTGTCAAGATGAATGAGGGCAGTATAATCACAATTTTTTAAAATATCCTAGGTTCTGATGTGTGTGCAGCTGCTGGGTCAGTGCCTCCACTGCAGGTAAGAATGAGGTTAAGCATTTTGGTGGCTGAGTACTACAGTCACATGAATGTGCCAGTACTCTGTACTGCTTATCTCTTAAGAACTGGATTGGGATGCTTTCACTAGATTCCAATAACCAGTAGGATTATTAACACATTCGTCTTTTGGCTCGGATATCTACAGATTTATGAGAGTTTTAAAGGTTTTGATGATGGCCAAACTACACGTTGCATAAACACAATAGCTTTGAAATTTCATAGGCAGAAGAGGTACTGGTAGTGATGATGATGTTGTTGTTTGTTGTAATCCTGACTCTTAGGAAAGAACAAAAGAAAAATCATGGCAGTTGCCAACCAATTAATCTAGTTCCATATCAAATAAAGTAACCTAGCAAATAGAAAGAAATTCTAAAGCTTGTCCATGGTTTACACGCGATAATGATCCTTACCGTTCACACAACACAGAGTTAAGCTATGGAACGCAATGCATGGGATATTGTAAAGGCCAGTAGTATAGCTGGGTTCAAAAAAAGGTTGGAAAAATTCATTTAGGACAGGTTCATCAATAACTATTAGCTAACAATAACTATTATTTAACAGAGTAGTTCAGGCTCCATCAAAGCAAACCATACACCAAAAAGAATGGAAATTTAATGTTACAGCTCCTGCTTTAACTTACATGCCAGGTAACCAGTGAAGATGTTGTACAGTTTGAAGGTGATTCTGGGATACAGAGAGACTAGCCAGGCAGTGTCTTCATTAAGCTCCGATCCGGGACTGCTTGCACACATGCCTGCGCCCCACTGAACTGCCTTGGTTTTGACCACACTGCTTACTTTTCTTGCAGATCCCAGCCCCACTGCTCCCAGGTCCCAGTCCCTGCACTGCCCCCTACACCCCACTCCAGTTCCCAGTCCACTGAACACACGCCCCAGTCTGCAACTGCCCCCACACCCTAATCCAACTCCCAGAACCCCCACACACATGCCCCAGCCTGCACATTGCCCCCACATCTCTCTGACTCTCCATGCACATTCCCCCAGACCCCTGCACTGCCCTCCACACCCTGCTCCAACTCGCTGCCCTCACACTCACTCAAACTCCCAGCTCCTCTTACACATCCCCGAGCTCCTGCACTGCCCCCTATGCCCTGCTCCAAATTCCAGCCCCCCCACACACATCCCCCTGCCCCCACATCCCACTTGAACTCCTATCCCCCATGCACATCTGCCAGCCCCTGCACTACCCCCCATGCCCCACTCGAAGTCCCAGCCCCCCACGCGTATGCCTCAGCTGCTGCACTGCCCCCACACCCTGCTTCAACTCCCAGGCCCCCACACGTCTCCCAGCCCCCGCACTGCCCCCCACATCCTGCTCCAAGTACCAGCCCCCCCACATCCAGCACCAGCTCTTCTAGGTCCCAGTTGGATTAGGCAGCAGGGAACTGGGTTCCCCTCTCCTGAACCTTGAAGGAGGTGACTGAAACCCCAATTTTCCATGGGGATGAGTTTTTTTTGAAGTGCAGTCACACAGGGAGGGCTTTGCTGGCTGGCCATCAGATGGGGTATTCTCTGGCAGGGGGGGAGTCACGTTAGGCTGCATCTCCCAACATGGATAGAACATGTTAAGGAACACCATGTCGTTTTACCCATAGGAGCAAACAGGGAGTTCACAAAGTTCTACCCATAGGATAACATGGGGGGAGATCAGCACCTTAAAAATAAAAAACTACACAATGTATTGTGAAACCAAACAGAAAAGCGGACAGTGGACCCCACACCTGAACTTTCTAACAGCTCTCCATAAATTAGGAAATGACCAATACAATGGTACCCTTCCTGAAAGTAAAGTCACCAAGTGGAAGGAAAAGCCCTTTTGCTTCCAAAGTTTAAATGGCTGCAACTTTGCTGTTTTTCCAACCAATTTTCCTCAAACCTGGACACACACCCTCCTACCCCCTTACCCAAAGGACCATCCAGGACAAATTTCAAACTAATGGGGGGAGTCATCTCAAGTTTATAAGCAATAGAGTTTTTGAGATTTTAATGCAGCTTGCTCCTCACCTTAACTATAGAGGTGCTCCTGTCCCGTGCCTCTATAATTGGTCAGAGAATGAAACCTCTGACAATTGGGATCTGGGAATTAACTGGATCTGATTCCTCCACGTGTGACCTGCTTTGCATACTTCTCTGAAGCCTCCAGTGCTGGTCAGTGTCTGGATGGGATACTGGGCTAGATGGACCATTGTTCTGACCCAGTATGGCAGTTCTTATGTCTCTCAAATAGAACAAATACTTTTTGCAAGTCAAATGGGACTTATCCATTCTGCTAAAATAACATTGCAAGAGGGGAAGAGCAGAAAAAAGTTTTTGATTAAATGTCAAAAACAGTTTTATTATTTTAAATATAACTAGGATTCGGCAGGATAATAACATTGTTTACAATGTTTCAACCAGTTTCTAAGCCACAAATTGAAGTGATCAACAGCGCTGGGCTGAGATGCCAGATTCTATCAATGGGAGTTGTAGCAAGCAGGGTTGCACACAGTTTTAGATAAGATTCATATAAGTGTTTGCTTGCTTTTACTTGAATATTATTGATTCAATGGAGCGTACATTTTTGCAAGATCAGTGTATTATGATTTTACCCTACTCCCAGTAAAGTCAATGAAAAAACTCTTACAGAAACTATTGGGAACAGAATCAGATATTTGACTTGCAGTTACAGCCAGAACGAGATTTTGTCCAATGCAGGCTAATGAGAACTTCTCTCTCACACACACACACACACACTCTCCTTAGGGCTACGCTTGTGCCACCTGCATCTTGGCTAGACCTCAGGATGCAGGCTAAATGCCTTTGATCTGGATAACCTAAGCAGATGGGCATGGAATTGCCTCCACTCCTGCCTGCCACCAGAACCAAATGAGGAAGTAACATGCATCCAATAAGAGGTGCAAATTATTTTGCTCTACTTTGGTTGAGTATAGGAAAATAATTGTGACTTTTATCAAAGCATCATGCCAGGTACATGTTCAGGACTGCCAACACAGGCAATCCTGAACATATACCTAATTGACAAGACATATCTGCTCACAAGTAACTGCCTGAATGTGCAACAGCTACCCACAAACCAGTACTGGATGCAGTGGGGGAGTTTACCAGGAGCAGCAGTAGATTCCAAGAAGCAGCGATAGCAGTAGCAGGGGAGACCCATCACTGTTCCACCAATGCCACCTGCTGCTCCCCTGAATCCATGGGTGATTTCAGACGTGACGGGGCGGCATTCGCCCCGTCACAGAAACAACCCTTAGATTCCCCGACAGGATTACTCTGGCATGGTCAACAAACGTGTCGGGGGATCCTGGCGGGGAATCGGGGATGTGGCGGGGCCGCATGGCGTAATGTGCGGCCATATGCCGGTTCCCCAACAGACGTTACAAGGGCATTCCCCACCACAGGGAATTGACTGTGGTTGAGCGTGATCTCGTAACGCCTGAAAATACCCCATGTAATCCTGTGGGGCAAGGGAGCCAAGAGCCACAAGGATAGCAGTGGCAGCTTTTGGAAATACTAGAAATGAAGGTGTGTTAGTCTATAGTTATAACAAGAACAGAGAGTCCAGTGGCACTTTAAAGACTAACAAATATTTATTAGTGCATGACCTTTCGTCAGCACAAGCGAACTTCCTCAGATGCATGGACTAGATAGGTAGCTGGTCTTACTATACATGTGTACTTACTATATATGTGCGCGCTCTCTCTCTCTCTCGCTCTCTCTCATGTATATATATATTTATATATGTTTATATTATATGTTATATGTTCTATATCTATATCAGTGAGTAACTGACACAAATTCGACTTCAAACACATGGCTACCATAATGTCTAATAACACCTTGTGACAGCCACTTCTTGAATGGTAAACTAATTAGGAGGAATTGCAAATATAAGCAAGGACAGAACTCCTAGAACAGGTTTAGAATGATTAGAGAAAACTAACAAAGTAATTAGTAGGGGAGAAATGATGCTGAAAGACAGCAGGGTAAACACTTTGAGATAAATGTATTGTTGATAGAAGTATTTTAGCATGCTAGGCACTGACAACTCAAGACATGCAAGAGATTCCACATACCTCAAGAAGCCTTACTTTATAAAAGTGTGTTATAAAGATGTTAAATATGATTAATCCATTTCTTAGTCAAACTGAAATAAATCTCCAGAATATCTTCAATCTACCCTAAGCATTAAAAGTAGTAATAATGGCACGATGTTTTCTATAATGAAATACTAGGAGCACAAACAGTTTTCTCAGAAAACCCAGGTAGCAAGTGAGACTCAATATGACTGTTTTTAGACTTGACATAGCAGGAAACGTCTCATCCCAAAGTTGAAAATCCATTTTCACTAAAGTTAGTCTGTCTTTTTGAACTAAAGAATTCTGTGGGTTACAACCTTCTCTAAGCTGCCTCCATTGGTTTTTATCACACAAAGCTGTGACTTACTTCCATCTTTCTTTGATATGGCAATAGATATGCAGGTTCTAAAGCTCCTTGCAACTTGAGTTGTTCAAGGGGTGAAAAGCTATAGAAATTAAGTAAAGGTAGGATAAACTGTACTGCTAAGCGAGTGTAAAATAAGCTTGCACGTTATGCACTGGAAGTATTAAACACCATCCCAACCCTATGCCTGGAAATTGCTTAAGGGTGTGTGTGTCTTTTTTGTGGTGGGAGGTCTGCAAGAATGCAGTGGAAAAGAGATGTTGCCGCTAAAGTGCTGGTTATTTTCAGTGTTCATTTTAAAACACGAATGTGAAATGAGGAAAATTGATTACTTTCCCCATTCTTGATATAATTGACTCAAGAACCAAAGTGTTTGTTTTATTTTCATTCTAGCCCTCTCAGACCTAGTTATTCCCCCTCTAAAAATATCATTAATTAGAAACTGGATAAGTGATCCCAGTATCCTTCTCTTGCTTCAGTATAAAGGTTATTTAATTGATACAGACAAGTCTTATTATGCAAAACTGCCATTGAAGTCAATGAGGAGCTTTGCCTGAGTAAGGATTCTGTTTTGGACCCTTTGTCGAGAGCACAGAATTTATAAATACTCAAAAGGCACAGAAAGAGAAGTGACCTTTCACAATTTAAAACTAAGTTTTAAAAAAAATATTCTTCACACTTATTTCCTTAATTCTTACATGTATCCTTTTCTTTCAGAATGCCACAAAAGGATTAACCGATCGAAAGCAGAATGATCAGAGAAAGTTTTCTCAGGGAAGATTGGTTCCTCGTACTACTAGCTTTGAAAATACAAAAGAGCAGCTGTCTGAACAAAAAGAAAACTTTGACCCACTCAAACTTACGGATAATTCATGCCGATCCTCTACTTCTAGTAGTGACACTGTTAAAGCATCTCTTAACAGCAGCACAAACTTTTGTGAAAATGAATTTGGAAAAACATTCCTTAAGAAATCAAAAGAAAATGACTTTCCTTTGAGAAGCCATCTACAAGGACCAGGACTTGGTACTATGGACCCAAAGTTTAAATCTTCATTACCACAACTGATGGAACCTAAAGTTGATTGTAAAACAGAACTTAAGGCGTCTGGAACACGCCCTCCCCTATTACGAGCTATATCGTGGGATAGTGTTGAACCTGGACCTAAAGAAAAGGCACCTTTTAAGCTTCCATCTGAAGAAGAGAAAAGCTTTGCCATTAATAATAAATCCTGCAATCAACCCTCTAAGACATCAGCATTCAAAGACCTCCAAATACAAGTTCAACCAGTTCGAATGCAGAAGCTGACAAAGCTGAGAGAGGTGAGTTTGTAGATGTAAATCTAGCCTAGTATTTTGTAATATTCTAGTATGTGTGAGCTACAAAGCCTCTGCATCATAAAAAGGTGCTTATATATGTTTATGTTGTAGCAGAGTAAGAAAAAGTAAGTATATACCTTTTAAGAGATAAGATAGTGAAGTGTGTGAAAATACCATTAACATTTTTTCACTTTGTTTTTGTTATGCTAGAGACCAGAATAGAGAAGATAATAAATACTTGTACATGGTATTGGATAATTTTGCATAGGTCTAGCATATTAATTCCCCATAAAACCATAACACATAATGTGTGTATATATATGTATATATATGTAATGTTCTAGGTTTTCAATGTATGCTCTTGATCTGATCCAAAAATATTTGGATATGAAATGCATCTAAAACCTAATAAAACATGTGTAGCTAAAGATTCTTTTAGAGGAATTTGGATTCAAAAATCTAAAATTAGTTGAAAGATTCATATTGATGCCAGTGGGTTTTGAATCAAGCTCTTACTGAGAAGATCATTAATGGTATTTTCTAACCATTCTATGCCAAAAGTGTCATTATTACTTATAACAATTAGCATTTTGACTTGAAAATTTTAGGGCTGAAGCTCAGTCTCAAGATTCTTGTCAAGAACTGGACTCTTGGCGAGATTTTTCCAATCAAGAACAAGTTGAGAATAGGCTGTTCTCAACACCATTCTTGACAAGATTCTCAATAAACTTTTGTGGCGCTGCAGGTGTCATTTTGGAAAAGGGCTGTGCATTCGCAGAATGACCCTGGTGGCCATTTTGCACATGCTCAGTTCCAGTTGCTCTGTTGTTATTTTTTTGCTAGATACCTCATGAGCCTTCATATGGAGTCAAGATCGCAGCAAGATCATGATCCCCAGCACAAAATCTCGTGAGATTCTTGTGAAGGGAGGGGGGGAATTCTTGTTTCAGCCCTACTTGAAAGTAAAACTACAAAATCTAGCATACTTTATTTCTAGATTCACTAATCAGTTATGTTTTCTTTGTATGTATTATTGTTGTAATTATTACATCAGAGTAATACGTTTTGACCTGTAAAGCCTTAATCAGCTTGAGATCCACTTATCTGGAAGATCGCCTGACCTACCATGTTCCATTGCGGCCTTTGCAGTCGTCCGGGAACGCCTATTTGGAGGTGCCAGTCTTTAACTTGGTCTCCACTATGAGGAGGGCATTCTCAGCCACTGCTCCGCAGCTGCGCAACTCCCTCCCCCAGGAGGTTCATTTAATTCCGGGCTTGAGCACCTTTAGGAGGCAGTGCAAAACCATTTTGTTTACAAGGGCGTTTGGGAGAAGGGAGCTATAGGGGATAGGGCTAAGCAAGGGGGTGGAGAGAGGGTTGTGAGGATTGTGTAGGGTTGGGGGGTATTTATGATTATGTAGTTTTATATTTTATTTTTTATACTTTGTATTTTTAATATTGTACGCTGCCCTGAGCTGCCTTTGGTGGGAAGGGAGAGGTAAAAGATTAAAATAATAAGAGTATACATGGAAATAGTGATAGTAACTACGGCAACATGAACGTAGTAGCTTTTATTTTGCTTTAGAACAAGCTTATTGAATGAGTCGCTTTAAAATTTAGTAAGTGATACATTCACTTGTTCTCAACTGTACAGAACATGAATCTCTTCACAATACATAATTGCTATTTCTAATTTCCAGAAAATTGCGGGGTGTGGGGTGGAATGAATTGTTCTCTTAGTGTAAAGGTGAACATAAAACATAACACATTGGTATTTGGATTTCAGATATAGGACATGATATGTAAACAGGAAGAAGTTGATTGACTGTCTTGTCATTCCCCAAGTAATTTGGGGGAGTGAAATAACCTACTTCAGTCTCTAAGGAGATTTTTCAGATCCCAAACCTTTCCTTCCTGAGGATATATCAACAAATCTTATCATGCTTAGAAATGTTACTGCTGCTCATGCACTTCCTTTTCTTCCATGTCCCATACTTCTCTTGCTTCTGGAAGAATTTCTCTCTGAACAAGCCAGGCACTAGCTATCTACTGTTCACTGATATTAAGAAAACTAATTTGTGCTTGAGAACTATGTATAAACCAAAAGGTTCCAAAAAAAATCAGAAAGAATTACTATACTGTAGTAACTGTATTATAGCAAAATCTGAATCCTGCCTCCTTCAGACAGCAGCATCTTATGTTTCTTGATTTGGGATGTCTTTTTACTAGCTATGTTTGCTTTATTGGATGTATTTTAATTCTCTATCTGCCGAGTTCTTCCCTTTTTAAAAAAGTTCTGACTTTTGTTTCAAAGTTTTGCTGTCCAGATATAATGGAAAATGAGAAATATTTTTTAATGATTTGATACTTTTCAAAAGAGGTGCTTTAGAGCAAAAGTCGCCAATATAAAAGATATTCAACGAGCATTGGTAGAATTACTGGAGTAATTACTCCCCCCCCCCCCCCAGTTTAGCTAATTCACAGTAATGAGATTTTACATGAGGGATGAATTTGGTCTGTTTAACCTAAAAACATATTCCCCCGTGCAAGGAACAAGAATAGCTTGCTGCTGCTGCTGCTGCTGCTGCTGCTGCTGGCAAAATTGTTGTCACCTGGGCTGCCCTTTCCTCCCTCATTTATAACCAGCATCCTGGAGGCAGCTGCCAAAGGGCACTGGCCAATCAATGGACAATGAATGACTCATAGGGCCTTAAGAACATAAGTGCCAGAATGGGTCAGACCAATGGTCCATCGAGCCTAGCATCTTGTGTCCAACAGTGGCCTTCCTCGGTTCCTTGAGAAAAGTACTCAGTCAGTCATGATGGAGCAATCTGTCCCCTGCTGTTCACTCCCAGTTCCCAACAATCGGAGGATGCATTCCCTGACCCTACTTGACTAGTAGCCATGAATGGACCTATCCTCCGAGAAGTCCCCCGGTCCTTGTTTAATCCAGCTATGCTACTGGCCTTCAAAACATCTTTGGGCAAAAGTTCCACAAGTTAATTGTGTCTTCAGGAGCATTACCTTTTTTTCCCCCCCTTATAAAATAATGTAATCTATAGGAACAGCAGCGCCTCACCTTTGCAAGGAGGGCTTTGGGGTTGGTTTGTTTGTTTGTTAAAATTATAATTATTGGTGATGGTATATTTAGGACTTGGTTGTATCATCCAAATGACAAAGAGGGAGTGATCTTGGGGAAGACAGTTGTCCCCCCCTGCACTCCCACAGGAGGAAGGGTACAGGCTAGTGAGGCAGGCAGTGTTGGGCGCACTCAATGGTGGGAGGAAACTCTCCACATGAGGGGTAGCAGGATGGCTTTGTGGAAAGAGCTTGTTGGGGGTTGATGAGTATTCATACCACTAGGTAGCTTTTTGTGTGGTGTTACTCTTCCCCAAGCCTTTGGGATAGGGTGGAATATAAATGTAAATATTAATGTATCCGCAAGCAATGTAGCTAGCCTAGTGTGTAACATTTAACTAGTCTGTAGTTCCCTGGCAACAATCTTGCATCCATACTACTGTGCATGATATTGGAGTAGAAGACATGGCTTATGAATGGTTAATCCAGGAAATATTCAGGTGTTAAAACTTGGTGGTGCTTAAAGGGTGCATGCACACAACAAATGGCACCGCCTTTAGCTTGATGGTTCCATAATGAAAAATGGCATAAAGGCAGGTTTGGCATCTCTGCCCAGACTAAGTTTGTCTGCTCACAGTTTTTGCCCCATTTCAGAGGGGATTTGTCAGAACAACACTCAAGTATCAAGTAATTTTAAGTGTTTTTCAGTAGTGCATTTAGCAACATGGCTAACATCTATCATGCTTGATTCATTCTTCTATTGCATGCAATATCTTTTACTGAGTCTCTATTTTAAAGAGAACCAAATCTCCCCATCCCACCCCACCTTCACCCCATACTGTATTTAACTCCCTAGTGCAACTTGGGAATGGCAAAAGAGCTGGTCAAATCCTTGCTGATTTGCATAGTTTTAAAATCTAGAGTTTTGCACTAGGGAGTTAAGACTTAACTCGGGGAGTAAAACTAGGGAGTTTGCACTAGACTTTTTTTAAGGCACTCAGATGCTATGATGAGTGTCACAGAGGGTGTTTTTAAATGAGGAGGGTGGGGTGTGGGTGTGTGTCCGTGAGCGGTGAGAGGGTGGGTGCGTGGACATCCTGCATAGAGGAGTGCTTCAAACAAGCAGCCACACACACAGCTGTCCCCTCCACACAATACCCACCATGTCCATGCACAGGGCACTCTGGATTTTCCCAGAGTGCCTAGTGCATGGACTGGGTGGGCAGTACGTGGGTCACGGTAGCGCCCCTCTCCCCCGATGCACCATGTTCAAATGAGACATCCCCCACATGGACGGCGAGCGTCCATGCGTGGGGGTGTCTCATGTAAGAACACCCAGAAATGCCAAAAAGCAAATATAAATCTAATTTAATTTAAAATCATCGAATTCTGGAGCCTGAATCAGGCAAGTAACATGATGCAAGACATTCAGGTTACAGGAAATCAATGTTTGGGTCTACCAAGGATTATCGCTCTTTAAACAAACGACAGTGTTTGAATGTTAAGTACACATGCAAGAAGAAGAATGTTCATTATGTCCTTTTGGTAGATGTGTAATCCCTGTCCTTTCCATGCATTCTTCCTTCGTGAGAAGCAGAGTAGTCCCATATTCTCTGAAATAGTGAGTCACATTAGTTTGCTTTGTAGTCATAGCATAAAGTCAGGACTGCAAGTCTCGAACTGGTATCTGTGGGGGTTTGGTTTCCAGGTAGTGACCAGCCCTGTAGCTTCACTGCATGATCCTGACTCTTGGCTGGACCTGTCACCGACATGTAGGTTTAGAAAGCTCCCCCCAGGAACCCATGCCATGCCCTGATTGCCATTGGCTGCTTTCATGCACAAAAAACACCTCAATAAAATCAGGAAGTTATTCCAAGGACTCTGTCTTTATAGTGTGTTTGCCCTGCTTGCCTTCTTTCTGGCCCTGCTTTCTCTCGGCTCTGAGCCTTGCTTCCTGCCACCTGCCCACCTGCAATCTAGCCCTTGTCTGAGTGTGCTTTAGCCCTTGCCTTCTGCTCAGATTCCAGCTCTTCTCTCTGCTTTCTCAGATTGCCTTCCCAGTACTGACCACCTGGCTTGTTCTCGATACTGCTTCTGGGAGTATCCCTTGGGATTGTTCACTGGACTCTGCTTTGACCCTCCAGTCGGTTTCCCAGCTTGTCTCTGTTTGATTTGTTGTTTGCTTCTATATGTGGTCCTGATTCTGCCTCCTTTACCTGGGGTCCCAACCCTGACAAGACTACCCATGATCCAGTATCTTCCACGGAGGCTTCCTGTGAATAATTTTCGTACAGAACTGTGGAGTAAGTGACAGATTATTGCTGGAATAGTCTGTCTTCTATTTTCCCCTTCCTTTCCCAGAGGCTCAGTTTCTATATTGTGTTAAGGTTTGCTTTAGCAACATTTTACACCAGCTTTTAAATTTCTTTTTATTCGTGTGAAGGGCACTTGAACTGCGGTGAAAGCAAGGTTGCTTTCACATGAGCAGGGAGACCGGAGCTGATCCATGGGGTCCCACCCAACAGCCACCCCCATAGGGACAGCAGAGAGAGCCCTTCAAATGGGCAGACTCACACATGGGTCTTGGGACCCACAGACAGCTGCCACGTAGCCCCGCAGCTCAGGTGTAACCCAGAAAGTCCAACACATGGGCAGGACCCCAGGATTCTACTGTGGCAGCAATAGGATTGGGGCCCCAGGGGAAGCTGCCACCAGCTTCCTGTCAGCTATTAGAGCGGCAGGGTGTGTGTGTGTGTGTGTGTGTGTGCCCCAGTCACCTGTTCATAAGCTGTTGGAGCAGACTTCAAGGAGGAGGGAGGAGGATCAGCTCGGGTGTCACCAGCTGCACAAGTAGCCACTCCAGCCAGGGACACAGGCGCTGATCCTCCTCCTTCTCTCCAGGGTCTACTCCAACAGCTGATGGGTGGGTGGCCAGGGCACACAGCCCCCACCCTATGCTTCTCCAACAGCTGACAGGTAGCTGGCAGCAGCTTCTTCCGGGGGTCCCAATACATGTATGCAGGCGGGACTGACAGGGGCTTTCACATGGAAGGTGCCCCATGGGAGTTTGTTGGGCCAGGTTAACCCACACCGCTTGTTCCACATTTCTAGAGATGATGCCATGCGGAGCTGCCCTGGACCAACCTGGGGAAAACATCTGACGACCACCATTTAGACAGGCAGGTGAATCTTTCACCTTTTATTTGTATCCCACTCTCTCTCGCCTACGGCGACTCGAGGTGACTAACAACAAAGGTAGAAACATACAAAAAAGCCATACAATTAAAATTTAGTACAAAATAACCTAACCTAAATAACCCCTCAGTTATTGCAATATAACATATACCATAATCTCTCATCATTAACCATACCCTCTCCTTCCCTCACATAGTTCAATATAACACAATAAATCAGTATTATTACAATATATCACAGTTATCCATATCATCCCGTCCATATGCCCCATTCCTGCTGCCACCAGGGAAGGAGCCCATCAACTCCCCCTACCCTCCAGTTCTCTCCAGGAGGGGGGACCTATTGTCCACAAGCTTTACAATAATACAGCAACAATCTAAATATCAGATACACATTACTTCTACAAAATCAACAAAACATAACCCTTCCATCTCTAACCTAATTTCAAAATTACACCCCCCATCCTGACCCCACCTCCCCCAGCACCTTCCCCTGCTGCCACCAGGGGTTGGTGCTGGGCCTCCCCACCTCAACACAACCCACCACTCTGGCCCCCGGATGCAGTTTTTATCCTCCAGCCCTGACTGAGCTCAGGGGGAAAGAGCCAGGGGAGAAAAGGTCCTGTGCCAGAGGGCAGGGGATGGATGGAGTCCTGAGCTGTGCAACGCCTCTCGTCCAAATCGCCAACCAGCAGAGATTTGAAGAGGAGTACCCAGCGAACGAATCCCTTCAGATACTGGTGTGATACTAATCGCTTTCAAGTTGAGGTTGGGCACGGGAGCGGCACAGATGTCCTCCCCCAACCGCTGCACGGGGGGGGGGGCAGAAAGAAAGTGATTTCATATTTGTGCAGTATCTTCAGGAATCCTACCTTCACTAGGAAGCTCCCATCCTTCTCCTCGGTAACCAGACCATGGAGTCGTGCAGCTTCTCATCGAAGTGCACGTGGCTATGGGCTCCTTCTGTGGACTGGGTCGAGGCAAAGCGAACACCTCCCACTTTCGGCTTGGTGCCCCGACTAGCTGTAGCCATCAATCCCGGTAACAGTGCTCCCGTGTCGTTGCACGTCTGTCAGAATGGCCAGCAGCTCAGCAAAAGGCCATGCTCTATGAGGATGCAGCAGGATCTGGTCTCGGTCTCTCTCTCCAGCCGCTGCTGCCGCCCCATCTGGGGCAAAGGGGGGCCAATGTGGGGCCCCATCTTGTGTGATTACACCCAGAAATTAATAAGTGTATCCTCAAATTGACTCTAACTGCACTGAGCAACAAGAGCAGGTGATACATGAATGCCCAGTAAATTAGATTAAAGAGTATTTTTATTATTTAAAAGATGTCTGAAATTGGAAGCATTTATGCTTGGATTGTTGAGTTCTAAAATGACATGATTATAATTCATTATTTTCACATGCTAGAGTTACAGTGTTCATCTTATTTTTTATTACACTGCTTATGTATAAAGAGAGACTTGCATTTCTACTATTTAGATATACTTATTTTTTTCCCAACAGGAACATATTATGATGCGAAATCAAAATTTAGTTGGACTTAAATTGCCGGACCTCAGTGAAGCAGCTGAACAGGAAAGAGGTACAGTATAATGAAGTGTGTGTGCGTGCGTGCGTGCGTGCATGAGATTAAACATTGTAAAAGGAACTGGCATCTTACTGTGAGAAAAGCATAGCCACAATTCTTGGGATACAAAAGGGAGCACCTTTTCTATCAGATCCTTTAAGTGGACACGTTCTGTGATATAAATGTGGAATTGCTTGGAACCTTAGCCACATCCCATTGATCTGTGTGGTGGTGGGTTTTTTAACAAAAGAATCTTCCACATATCTTGAAAGGGGAGACTGAAACTTCATACCCCTACCTGCCCTCTACCCCCACCCCATTTCCCCACAAAGATCTCAGACAGCATAGAGAGGCCTACACGAGGTCCCAAGTGAGGGGTGCAGCAGCAGGAGAAGGAGAAAGCAGCAGCACAACAAAGGTGGAAGCTAGAATGGAAGAGATTCATAAGTAAAGTGAGGCAAGGCAACAAGGTGGGAAGGAAGACTGTAAAAAAATAGTGATGGTTCCTTTTTAAAGGAAGATAGGATATTTTAGTTTACTTTTAGGAGTCAATGTAGACTGAAGTATCATAGAAAAAACCACATTGCAGTCCCAGCAAACTGGGAGGGAAAATAAAGTGTGTTGTCCTACCTCAACCCACAGTTTTTACAGGGATTTTGTTTGGGACACTCTTTACACTGCATGCTTCGCAGGGCAGAAACTGCCTAGTATTCTGTATGTGCGCAATGGGACCCTATTGTTTGTTTGGTCTTTGTGCACTGCTGCTGCAGTAAATAATAGAAGTAGTCTTGTTTCAGCAGATCCGTGCTGCAGTAGCTGCCACTTTTTGATCTTACATGTAGACTTACATAGCAGGCTTAGATTTTTTTTGAGAGCAAACATTTGATGAAATTCTGGTTACGTATAAATATTCAGCCAAGGCCAAAGGAGCAGAACAAACTCTTTTCCAGCCCAACAATACATCAGATATTTTGGCTAGGACTTTTAACATCAAGTTCTTGACCTCACTGGGAAAAACAGCAAGGAGTGGAATCCTTACAGTTTATTGCCTCTTGTTTCCTTACATTGTAAGGAAATCCACCTCATTTTTTTAAAATGGGTAATATTTTACTACAGCATATAGTAATAAACAAGCTGCCGACTGTTTCCTATGTTATGAATTGCACAAACTAGTTCCAAGTTTTATTATATCACTGCCAAATTATCTTGGAATATATAGTAAACAATCCACTACAGGTCTTTAAATATGTGGAGCTGGTAAAATGGAAACTCATAAGAAAGGGGTCGTTCTAACAGTCCTGAGATGGGTGCCAGAAAATATAAATGGCAAAAAGTGAAGAAAACAAGAGCAGTATAGATTTCCCTTATGTAATTAATAGCCTGTCTCCACAAAGATTCTCCAGCTCCTGTTACTACTGTACATGGTTTTTAAAGGGTCGAAACTTGCTCTGTCTTATGTCTTATGTATTTTCCAGGCGTTGGCTAAACAGGAATGTTTTGCCCAGTAGAAAATATCAGGAGTACTCGTAGGCTTTTCCTACCTTCATTCACAAGTATTTTGTACACGGGCTTCCAGGGCCGGCCTTACCATAAGGGGGGCTCAGGGCAGGGAAGAAATGCGGGGCCGTATACCTTCCGCCAGCAGTGTTCCCTGGCTCAGGGGGTGCTCCCCAGCCCGAGGGCAGAGGGGCACTCCCCTCCAACCATTCCCAAGCCTGAGCGGCCATACAGATTCTGACCAGATCACTTACCTTATCTGCTTCCGGTGCCGCCACCGTCATCACTGCTGCCACCTCTGGCCTGGGCCCCGCGCCGCCCCCCCACTTCCCTCCTGCTGCCCGGCACAGTCTCTCGGCCAGGGGGAATGAGGGAAAGAGAGGCAGAGGCCCCGCTGCTCCCTCACTCGCCCAATCCTCAGTGCCTGTCAGTCTCTCAGCCAGAGGAACTATTGTTTTAGGCAACTTCCTAGTTTCTAGGAATATATTGATAATGAATAAACAGACAGGGCCTCTGCCTTTCATTCCCCCTGGTCGAGACTATGCCGGCAGTGGAGTGGGGGGTGGGCGTGGAGTGGGGGAGAGGCGGGGTCTCTGCCTCTCCCTCACTCCTGCTGCCCCCCCACCCAACCCGTTTTTGTTTTGTTTTGTTTTTATTTTTAATTTTAAAAAAACAAAACGTGGGGGCCCCCCCCAAGCACAGGGCCCTGGGTGGCCACGCCTAACCTCCCCGCAGTAAGGCCGGCCCTGTGGACTTCTCAGACAGGAGAGTCGTGAACCCACCCACCAGGTAATGGAAATATCAGGGATCATGCCCACCCTGTTGCTCCCACATTGCAAAATAAGAGGCAAATCCATGTTGGATCTCAGAATGATGGTACCTCTTTATAACCTTCTTCCAATCTGGGAATGGTGGAAAGACCATCTCTAGAAGGAAAAGCAAAAATACTTAGGACAAATGTTGATTCCAGTGAAGACAGTAAAATAAGCAGGGACCCACCCAATGGGTTCATTGATGGGGAAAGCGTGGTGAGCACGGGTCCCTGAAAATAAGGCTACTATTCAGTGGTGCTATTCTAAGTTCCATTTGTAATGCGTGGCAGTGTGGAATAATGCAATGCAATGCAATATATCTAAAAACGACTTGGGAGGGGGGCATGAGAGGGCAGTAAAAGTACTATAGCGTATGTTTTATGCTATCAGCTTTTATTGGCCAGATAATGTTTATTTCTTGTGGTAAATGACAGTGTTCTATCACAAAATATCAAGTGCAAAATTAACTTGATTGAACTAGCTTGATTTTTCAAAAGACTATTGTTTTAGGCAACTTCCTAGTTTCTAGGAATATATTGATAATGAATAAACAGAACAATTGATCTTCACCAGTATTTTGTGGGCACTGTCAGAAGTCACTCATTTTATTAATTACACACAAGAAATGTCCATTCTGAACAACTATTCCAACTGCCACTGTTGAAATAGGGAGGAAAGCTTTCTCTACCCTAGCACTAAGGGATATTAAAATCTAAAAACTGCTTTTAGCTGGAAAACAGAAATTCTGCTAAAGAGTTTGATTCTAGTGTATATTCTTTGTGAAACTTCTATTGAAGTTAGTTGGGATATGGCACATGCAGCAGCTGCAGTGTCAGGTCAGAAGCATGACAAATCTCTTTTTTATTGCTAAAGTACTACTCATCCTGTAACAGCTTCTTATTTCAAGAATTATAGTGTTGGGAGGTGTGACCATTTCCACTGCAATTGTGAAAATTTATTTTGCTATAAAACAAAAACTAAGCTGTCAACAAGAAATTTGGACACACTGTAGATATCATTCCACAGATCACACTCTGAAGTTTGGTCAAGGGGTGCCAGTTACAGACCACGGAAATGTAGAAGTGCAGGGGACCACTCTTATGGCAATTCCACCCCACCCCCCCACCCCCAGAATAACCAGTGGAGGGAATGGTACTCATGATTGAACTTGACATGCAGACTATGGGGAGGGGGTGGACTGGAGGCCTTCTGTAGAGCTTGTTTGGTTTTAACCCTGGAACCATAAGTTGTAAGTATAAAGGACACTTCCTTTAGGGTTGTCTGGATCTCTGAGAAGCAGATCTTCAGTATGGTCTGTACTTTGCAGACTGGATTATGATTGAACACTGAATCCATATTATCTCTTGGTGCACAAAGGAGTACACTTGGGCTACTTGCCCATGTGCTGATTTTCACGTGAGATTCAGTCTTGCGTGAAAATATTCATGTGAATGTTGTGGTAGTCTGTACACCCACGTTACCTTTTTATCTCGGTCATGGGTCCATTATTAAAAATAACAGATCCGTGCTCTTGCTACTCTTTTTCTCCC
>QEPC01010659.1:903763-916269 GCA_003113815.1 Sphenodon punctatus
AGCAGCAGCTGGAGAATGCACAGAGCAATGCTCCAGTCCTGGGCATCCTTTTCAAAGATGGCACCAGCAGGGTCACGCAGTTCTGCACATGCTCCCTGCAGGAGCCCTTTTCAAAGATGGTGCCTGCAGGGCTGATCATGTACAGAACAGCTGCTTGCCCCTGCTGTGGTACAGAGAGACGTGGGACAAGACACACACACACACCGTGGACTCCGGAGGAAGGTAAGTAAATCTTCAATACTTTCCTACTTGCCCCCTCCCTTCCGTGTAGGCCCCGGAGATGCTCAGGGGGCTTGCCTTGTTCCTTGCTCATCTCCAGCAGCCCCACTGCCCCCCCACCCCTCGAAGTTCACTGGTTCTCGGCGAGAAGGTGGTGTTTCTTGTTTCGCCACATCTCGAGGTGAAATGGGGCGCACACACCCACTTCTTGCCAAGAGGTTATGCTGCCAGCAACTCTATAGAGATTTCGCAGTTTATGTTTCTGAGGATACTGCTAGGTCTTCCTTGCTCAACTCCAGCTGTTTTCTTGAGAGTGGAAACTAGAATTGAGGCAATTTTGACGAATGTGGCAAGGAGAGTTTTGAAATATTGGTTCACACTCTTGACTTTTAGCCCCAATCGCATACCAAAAAAGTGCTATCTAGAGGACTTGATGCAACCAGCTTCAGCTCAATCTCCCTAGTTAACATATGTTATTAATACACTTAACAAAACTGGGTTTGGCTATGCAGTAAATAAAGACATCAGGTTCTTCTCGAGTCTAGAGAAGGAATCCGTGTATCAAAGACTTACTGATATAGCCTTCCAGGAGGATCTAAACATGCTCCGGTTTTCAAGATGGCTCCTCTTTATAAACACTGGAACCCAGATGCTGACACAGCAAAGTACCTCCAGCTATATTTGAAGCATACTTATCGTATGCATCTGACTAGGCTACAACTAGAACAAATGATGTCGGCTGTAATGATTGGTATTCCCAGGGATAGTAGAATCTGCACCTGTGGGATGGAAACGATCGAGGACATGATTCATTACATAATGGAGTGTTGTTGGTATACTGAAATCAGGAATGTTTTTCTGGCCTCCATTATATTGAGAAGAATACCTTTCTTCTTGAAGTAAGAGAAATGGATTTGGCTGTGCCAAAATACAGGTAGAGATGTCATTAATCGATTGGCCACTTTTGCATGTAGGGCAGTAGCTATTAGAAACCGGAATCCTATTATGCTTTTGAAATAGGTTTGATCAAGGTTGGAATTTTTATTCTGATTTGTTTTATTGATGTGCTAATGACACTTTTGTTGACCATATATTTTAGGAATAGGCCAAAACTGAAACCTCAGTTTAATGCTCGTAGAGGTTGCTGACTGGGGTGGAGGGAGGCAGGAAAAATTAAAAATATGAATTATCTGCAACATAGCACATCATAGGCTTTTGATCTATTTTCTGGTTCTAATTAGGGTGCAGATGAAATTTCCATAAATCAACCTTTCTTGAAAATCTCTAGCAAGTACAGACTCTACAGAGTTGGCCAATGTCCATGACACTATTTCTACCATCACACAGACACTCAGGCCTAGACAACATAATTCAGCCTAAGGTGTGGAAGTAACTCTGGGTAAGAACAGATGTGATTTTGGCCTGCTTTAGTCTGCTGTGGCCCAGGAATTGCCCCTGGCCATGTTGGATGCTAGCCCGGACTGTGACCTCAAAAAAATATGAGGTCACAGCCCAGGCTAATGCCTGCCAGACCAGGTCACAGCAGGTCATTATATCTGTTTCCACACGGCCAGCCTGGACCGGGGGACCTTCATAGCCAGCAGCCATGACTATGCCTCATTGGCTGCCATGGCTGCCTGTCATGGCAGGGCACTGGGAGAACTGTGCGGGTGGGGCCAGCCCGCTGGCCATGTTTGTTGTGCTTCTGGTCCTACCTGGGCCGTGTGGCCAGTGGGACAACTCCCCAGCCACAGGCACATCCGTTCAGTGCCCTGGCCTGACCTGGGCCGTGTCGCCTGCAATTTACAACCCCAGGGCATCCCAGGGAGCAGCCCTACAGGCCACACATCTGTTTTTCCCCTCTGTTTGCCCGTTTGGCTAGGCTTTTATGCTGAACTCATCTGAGCACTTGGAACTTAGCAAGATTGTGTTGGGTGGTCTCAGAGCGTTCCCAGGCATAATGCATTTTGCATTAAGTAGCCACATTAAGAAGCACAGCTCTGATGTAGTGTAAGCAAAATATGCTTTTTTTAAAAAATAAAGTATTAATAAATGCCATCATTTTATTACAGCTCTCCTCCCCTTACTGAAAAAGAAGTTGAGGTAAGTGTCTTGCTAACTTCATGGATTTTGAAGCCAAAAGTGATGATTATGGAGTTTAACTTTCTACATAACACGGGGCATAACATCTGAATGAATTAGAGCAGATAAAATTAAAAAAGACTCCCTAACTTGTGTTAAGGCCTTCATGTGATGCAAAATCTATCCCTTCCCTAGCTATGTTGTTCTAGTGGTTTGCTGCCCCCTGTGTAGCTTCTTTTTTTTTTTTTTTTTAAGCAACCAAAAAACCCATTGTCCTATTTCTAGTTCTTGAAATCCCATTCTTGTTAAAGAAATTGCTGATATTGTATTTTTCATGCTGTTTTGTTTTGCATGTAGCCAAGTAGTATGCTGCCTTTCTGATGAACTTGAAAGTTCAGAAGTTCAGTTAGCGACTGATCCAAACCCTGTTGAAGTAAATAAGAATCATTCCGTTCACTTCACAGAAATCAGGCTCTTGCAGGATATATTTATTTCACAATTAATATCTGATCAAGTTTAAATGGTTAAAAATAAGGCCTCCACCCAAATACTAGTACTGAGATCATGAGTCTTTTGAAACTTTATTATTTATAATCTTCAAAAGCAAGTTCAGGAGACTAATTGTCAATTGGTGGTCTCTTTACTGGCTGCTATGCTAGATGTTTATCTTTTAGGTGGAACATATCTTGTAACATGTGAGCTCATCCCTGTACTTCTGCACAGCTTGCTTGCCTTAAAAACCTTGGGAAACCTTGGTCAAAGTCCAACTAGATAACATGGACTTTTTGTAATTCTGATATGACAATACCATAGGTCAAGCTGCTTCCTTCAGGATGTTTGTCACGCTACACTGTTTCCAGAAATATTAAGGCAGAGAGGTTCTACTTCACATTTATTCATAACCATCTTATCTCAAAGAGTAAGTTAAAAATAAAATGGTGTACTCTGCAAAGAGGGAAGCTAGTTCTGAAATGGAATGCCTACTTTGACAGGTTTGGGGGACTGATTGCTTTACTTGAGCAAAGCTTCCACTAAAGACATTCATCTGAAGTCAGTGAGAGGTTGTCTGGGAAGGACTGCAGGACCAGATAGTTTGGGGATTCAAAATATGGCCTTAAAATAGTTATAAACCAGAGCTAGGTATGTCTCTTTAGGGCCAGGACCATTACCACCCATGCAGAAACACTGTCCCTCTGCCTTATCAGTCCAAATCCTTGGCAAACAGTTCCATTGGAAACTTGATACCAGGGACTTCTCTTGGGTACAGCTGCTAACAGGAGTGTGTGGGGGGGAAAAAAGAGTAAGGCTGTTTTTACACATGCAGAGTTATTCCAAAGTTGCTGTAATTCCGGATTTGTCATTCTGGAGTTGTCATTCAGGAGCAACTGTTTACACCATCATTAATAATGATATAATAAGCACTATCCAGAATAAGCACTATTCCAGATTGGCAGTGTAAATGCTTATTCCAATTATAAGAGTCACAAGGAGGACTGCATCAATCCCATGGTGCAGCTCACTTGAATTATAGTGCCTTGGGGAACTCTGACCGAGAGGAGATTGCTTCTGCTAGTGCAGTGGTCTTGTCATTAATTGACTGGGATGTAAATTTCCAGAAGCAATGCTGCATTTGTGTAGAGAGCTGAGTTCCAAAGGGAACGGGATAGACAGCACAGTTGAATTTCAGAGTCGTCTCTTGCTCTGATTTCTGGGTACTGTGTGGGCAGCTGCGAGTCCTCTCTTGCCAATGTCCTTGCTGTGCCGATGTCATTTGCTGTCATGGTCCCTGGAGTGGATGGGTGTGATGGATTCCTTCCGCTGCAGGGTTAGAGTGAATCAGGAGGCAGCATAGGTAGCATTTTGTCACAGCCTTCTCTGTTGTAAATCCTAGGGGTGGGAATTTCAGTTTTGGGTAGAACAGAAACAGTCCAAAAATGACTGTTTCGGTTTTTAAAACGTAAAACTGAAATTACAGTTCTTTTTCCGTTCCAGGATTTCAGTTTTTTTCATTGATTTTCCTCCCCCGCCCCTCCCCCCCCCATTTTTTTCTCATTGACTTCAATGGGAGAAAATCATTGAAGCCAATGAAAAAAAAATGAATGGGAAAAAATGGGGGGGGGGATGAAACCAAACTTATGATCCGAAAATCGCAAAGAACCAAAACCGAAACCAAAATTCTGCCTGGAGTCCCATGCCTAGTAAATACCTACGCATGACATTTTGTCACGTGACACTACAGAACACCGTAGTTGGGTAGGGGGGACGTAAAAACTCTACCTGCAATTCTGTAGGGTGGAGTGGCTTAGTACCAGACTAGTCATTCACATGATCACTATTCTGGTGTTATTTCATACCGAATTAAATAAATAATTGAAAATCATGTTGAACAATGCCGGCATAAAACCAGGAAATAGATGTTTAAAAACCAGGAAGTGGAAGTGATTTAAGCTGGCATGGTAATTCACACATTCAACGACAATCCAGATTTAGAGGGGTTAATGCCAGTATTAGGATCGTGTAAAAACAGCCTAAAGCTTGAACACCATTTCCTTCTCTAGGGAATCTCTTTGGTTTTCAGACTGTTTCTTGCTTGTCCCCAGCCAGTCCAGTCTTGCTAATTTGCACTTGCACAGCTCCCTGTGGAGAAGTGATGCGACACAGGTAGAGGATGAAGATGTTTCCAGAGTATTGCTTAAGTCCCTGCAGCATGCATGCTTGAGGAGGAAGTCTTCATGCAAAGGGTTCCTGCCACTGGCGATACTGAGAATATGGCTGGGGTCCCTTTAAAGGAGCAGAGACTTCCAGTTGGCCCGAGAGCTGGGCAGGCTGGGGAACTGAACTAAAGAGTGGCATAAGGACTTGGCAAAACCAGCCCTGTTGGAATGGGAAAACCCCATAGAGACAATGTGGAGAGTGGGAGGCTTCTGGATCTTTAAGAGCTGGAGAGCTTGAGGACCAGCCCCGCCCACTCTGGGCATATACGAGGAGGAAAACCAGAGAAGGGAGACTGTTTTCTGATGTTACATGGGAGGGGCAGGAACTTGCGCAATCAAGACTGCAGCTCTTAAGTGTGGGGATTAGCTCCTGTGAGAATACACTAATCCCCTTTTATCAAGTGAGAACATGCAACTTCATTTGGGGACCCATGACCCAGTAATGTGTGAGTGTTCTTCTCACATGGTAAAAGGAGATTAGTGCATTTTCTCAGGCACTAATCCTCACAATTACAGAGCTGGAGTGACAATTAGGGATGTGCGAACGTGGTTCAGAAGTTCGACGTTCGGCCCGAACTCAAGGTTTTCGGCCCGTTCACAAACACCCCAAATCCGAACCGCCCCCCGCCCAAACCGGCCGAACAAAGCAATTCGGATGAGGGCAGGGGACAGGGAGGAACCCGGTTTTCCCTTCCCCCTCCAGGCTACGTGGGTAGAAGGGGCGCCAGGGAGCGCACCCACACATCCCATCCCAGCCTCCAGAGTGCCACCACCAGACCCGACACAGCTGCTGCTGCCGGACCCAGACCCAGAGCCCTGGAACCACCAGGTAGGTCAGGCTTTGGGTCCAGCAGCGGCGGCAGGCCCAGAGGTGGCGGCAGTGGGTCCAGCGGTGGCAGTGCTCCAGAGTGCTTCAAGCCACTACTAGGCCTTCCGGTTTGACCCGGAAGGCCTAGTAGTGGCCTGAAGTGCTCCAGAGTGCCGCCACTGCCAGTCCCACCACCGCCGGAGCCCGGGTTGGAGCCCCGGCACCACCAGGGAGGGTAATCCCTGGGGTGGGTGGTTTAAAAAAAAATTATGAGGCTGAGCAGGGTGGGGGGGAGGTGCTCCCCGGAGCCCCTTCCACCCATGCAGCCTGGAGGGGGGAGGTAAAACCAGCCCCCCCCCCAATTCGGGCCAAACACTGAACAGGCCAAACACCGAAACCCACCCACCCCGTGTTCACACATCCCTAGTCACAATTGCGCACGTTCCCGCCCCTCTCACGTAAAGTCAGAAAGCAGCCCTGGTCTGGCTGATGACCTGAGAGCTGGGGCTTCAGTAGGAAACCTTCTCCAAGGTCCTGAAAGCTCAGGTAGAATATCCTAGTGCCTGGACTGGAGAGATTCGGCTATCTCCGTTATCAAGGGTTCTGAAAGGGATACATGGTGAGTTTTCTGCAAGCCTATGACCAAAGGGGGAGAACTGTGACTATCTGTGGGGCAGGCTGTGGACAGGAAGACCAGCTGTAGGACTGTTGCCTGGCTAAGCTGGGGCTCGATAGGGCCTCGGTTGCCAGAGGGCTTTTTCCTGGCGTAAGAACATAAGCCTGTTTAAGAGACCATGCTTTCTTTCTATCTTTCTTTCAATTCCCGGCCCCTCCTGCCTCAGGCAGCTCGGGGAAGCTTACATCTCCAGTATAAAACGTATAAACAATATAAAACATCAGCCCTATCTTTAAAAAAACCATTCCTACCCATCCCCTCCACCAAACACCTGGCGGAATAACTAGGTCTTACACTGCTGCCGGAAGGTGAGAAAATCCAAGCAGAGGCAGACCTCCACCAGAAGGTAGTTCCACAGCAATGGAGCAGCCTCCAAGATAAGAACACCCTCCTCATAGTGATCACCCGACAAAAATGCAGGACCTCCAGGAGGGCTTCCCCAGATGACCGTAGGGGTCACCCCAGGGCATGGGGGATGAGACAATCCCTCAGGTAGGTAGGGCCCAGACGGTTTAGGGCTTTATAAGTCAACACCAGCACCTTGAATCGGGCCCGGAAAACTATAGGCAGCCAGTGCAGCGCACAAAGATCCAGAGTCATGTACTCATGACAACCCGTCTCCGTAAGCAGATGGGCTACCACATTCTGCATGAGCTGCAGCCTCCAGGTTGTCACCATGGGCAGCCCGACATAGACCACATTGCAGGAGTCCAGTCTTGAGGTAATGAATGCATAGATGATGGTGCCATTGTAATAGGGTGTCCAAAATATATCGCCGGAGCCGTCTTACTAGATGTAATTGATGAAAGGCGCTCCTAGCCACAGCCGCCACCTGGGGATTCGGGAGCACCCCAAGACTCCGAACGTGATAGGCCAAGGGAAAGAAAATCCCATCAACGATGGATTTTTCACCCTCGCCCAGATCACTGATCCTGCCAAAGAGCATCACCTCCGTCTTATCAGGATTCAGCTTCAGTCAACTCAGCCTCAGCTTATGGTGGAGACTTTGTGCCTGAAAGCTGAATATGTTGTGACTATGTGAAATAAATGGACATGAGAGCAAATCTCTTCCAAGAGCCACTGTTTTGTGGGGCTTGCCCCTGTAAGTACTTAACCTGGGCGAGACCAGACCCTATTACAATGGCGCAATGCTTCCTCTTCTCCATAGGACACTGCCTCAACTGCCTCAGGAGTATCCATACTCACAAGCAGAGTTCTTTGTGGTTGGCAAAATCTGAATTTCTGTTAACTACTTGATATAAATATTTTAATCTGAAGCCTTGAAAACATGTAATTAATCCTACAGCTGGCCCAAAATGCCTGACAACTTTTAAGTGCGAGTGATTGCTTTTTCTCCAACAAGCTTTCCATCTAAAACATGTAAGTCTTGTCTAGATACTGTTTGTGTATGGATTTAATGACATTGGTTCTAAACCAGTGTAAACACCATGCACTCATTTCAAAATGCCAAATGTCAAGCCTTAATTAATTTTTTAGAAAGCAATTGAAGCTAGATCAGTTTCCATGTCCAAACATGGCTATTGCACCCATTTAACTTTTAGTGCTAACCCAATTTCTTCCTCCAATAGAATGTGTTTGTACAACTTTCCTTGGCCTTCCGAAATGACAGTTACACCTTGGAATCGAGAATTTGCCAAGCAGAGAGGGAGAGAAATCTTACTGAAGAGGACACTGATAAGGAACTGGACAACTTTAAAGCAGCCATTACAGTAAGAAGACCTTAATAGGTTTTCCTCTTGATATGTTCTATTGAAGTCGGTGCCATTACACCCATTTATACTAGAACAGAATATGACCCAAAATTTTAGTTTTTGTTGCTCTTACTGGATTAATCTCACCACAACAAGCCCATGGTTTAGAATGGTTTTAAAAGGTCTCAAACATCAGAGTTGGATTGCTAGACTTGAGTCTATCAAGCACGCTTTTGAGCCAATGCTTCCAGGAGCTCCATGTTGGGCAGGGAAAGAGGTAACTCTTGTGCCATTCTTTTTCAGAGTGTAGAATACATGCTTCCCTCCAGAGTGAGGTAGCTTAACTAGCAGGCTCCTCTCATCCCTCACATCCCTTGGAAGAGCTGGCAGAGGAGAGCACAATCTAGCACATGACCTAGCACAGCTAACATACCTGGAGGAGACTGCATAGATAAAAAATATTTGGACTCCCACCTCATCTTTGAGTGTGGGGTGGGAGTCAAACTGGACATTAGCAGGAGTTAAAGACCATTCTGTCTGATGGCTCTGAAATAAGGCCTTTTTTTAGGAGTTAGAAAAAGACTTAGTGAATATCTGTATGACCCATGGAGTGGAATAAGGAACACACACACACTCATGTAAAACAAAAAGAAGTTAATGGAAGCATCACTTTTTCATATAACTTTCATAATGGCTGCTTTCTGACTGGTTTTTTTCTCTCTGAATTCTTTTTTAACTAAAATGTCAGTCTGAAATATGTTGAGTAACAATACACTTCAGAAACTATTGTGCAGTAAATGCAGCAGTGATCCAAATACCATGGTGATGGGGGCAGCATTGGGCAGATGAGAACCACAGCATGAAATACTGAAGCAATTTTGACAAACAGTTGAAAAAGCAGCAAGACAAGAATTCCCAAGTATACTTGGCAAGCAGAGCAGGCAAGGTTATGAAATTCAAGGATACAATTAAACAGGGACTGTGGTTTTTACATTCTTCTGCTGGAATTTCAAAGATGCATTTGAGGATTATCTGTACCTAAAATGTGGAAGAAATTAGCCTGCTCTTTCCAGTGCTCCTGGCTGTTTTACAGAGCTGCTAAGTAATCAGTGATGATCTATAACATCTTATGACTTAATTTATAATTAATTTTTGTGTACATGCATATTTTTATAGACAGTACATCATTTATAAAGACAGTTTGAAATTCAACCTATAAGTTAGCTGTAGTAACAGAAATGTGTTGGTTCAAAATCTCTTATAACCCGATTATATACCGCAAGGAATGTGCTACTTCATGGAAGACCGAATTTCTCCTTCTCGATTCATAGGCACAATTTGACTCTAAATGGCAGAGCTGTACACCAGGGATCCATGTCGGTTTTCATTTTATTTATTTAAATCTTTAGTTTTCATTTTCAGAAATATCAAAATTTGCTTTCATTATCGATTTCCGTTGGTTTCAATGGAAAACACATTTCTGGCTGTAACCTTTTTGTTTTTCATTATATTTAGATGAATCCTGGAGGGATTTTACCTCTAGTGGAAGGCATTATGTGTCCCAAATTTTGGAAACGTTAGATAACGGAATCCAATTTCATAAGCAGTTGAATTGTGTTATGTTGCCAAAATCTGCATATACATTTGTGGCTGTATCTTTTTTGTCTTCCATCTAATATGGATGACACCTGGCAGGTTTATACCCCTCCCCATGTTTACTACCTATGCCAGCTTTCAGAAGGATTGGATAAAGGGTAGTGGTGGTATAAGTAATTAACTTTTAAATGTATGACTGACTGTAACATCTTCGTAGACCAAGCAGTGTACATAAACGTTTGCAGGGCTGTATCTTATGCCTTCAGGATCATCTCTGCCAAATATCAGAAAGATGTAATAAAGGTTCCCAAATTTATAAGCCCACACAGCATATTCAGAGAATGAGCCTATTGCAGGGATTCTCTTACATGTCACTGTGGTATAAAATCTGATTTTGATGCCAATTAGTCAGCAGAAATGTGAACCAAATATCCTCATTTTGTACTGTGACCATCCCATCATCTCTCCCCCACTTGTTACTGGGAAGTTGGAAGCATCTGTTTAGGAAAGAGCCAATAGAGATTCTCTTATGTTCTGTCACAGTGCTGCAGGATGTGATTGTGATAATAATTGGCCAGCCTGGATGTGTAAACTATGGGTATTTTCAGACGTGACGGGGCATGTATTGGCCCCATCATGGAATCACCCTTTGATACCCTGCCAGGATCAAACCGGCACATCCAACAGACGTGCCGGCGGATCCCGGCGGGGAATCGGCGAGGGGGCGGGGCCACGTGACACAATGTGTGGCCGCACGGCCCCGCCCCCCCCACGCTCCGTCACCGCCCACCCTCCTCGGAGATGGGCGGGAATCCTGCCGCTGATTCCAGGCCGTGGTAGGCGGCCAGACGATACGATCCCCTTGGTCATGGGAGAGAATCGCATTCACCACACGATCGAGGCCGGTCCCACCGGGACCTCCGATCACGTGATGAATGTGATTCCCCCTCACGATTCACGGGGGTGAACATCTGGGGGGGAACTTCCGTTCCCCCCATCAGACGTTACAGTTCCTTGCTCACCATGTGGGTATTCAGTGTGGTTGAGCGTGGGATCATAACGTCTGAAAATACCCTATGTCTCCTGATTGCTGGGATGCTATCCCCAAAGTCCCAGTTATGTTCCTTCAATGCCCGCCTCAAGGCCTCCCCCTGTGCCCACCTCGAAGCCACTACCGATTGGTCCTGTAAAGCTGGAGGCATGCAGTAATTGTCCAGTGAACGTGTCTATCAGTCTGTTGGGTTGATTCCCATTCTCCTTCCTACAGCCTCCCTCCCCTTGCCATGCCAGGTGCCTGCCTCTGACTGGCACTGCACATGCTGCTACTTATCTAAATAATGTTCTTCTAGGGGACAACTTCAATTGCTTATAAAATTGGGGACCTTTTATCAAATTGTCCTGCAATTTGGCAGAGATGACAGGGAAGGTGAGGGATACATTCCTGTCTTGTAAACAGGACGGAATATTAAAATGTTACAGCCAGAAATGAATTCTTGGGTTAATGACTTATAACATCAGTACCTTTTATCCAAACCTTCTGAAATCTGACAGGATTGGTAACCTTGTGGAGGGACATAATATTCCCAGCTTTTATTCAACTTGATAAAGAAGTCGTAGCCAGGAATGTGTATGGAGCTTTTCCTAAAATCACAACATTCAATTGCTTCTAAAATCAGTTCCCTTTAACCAATCTTTCTGAAATTTTGTACACATAGTGCACTCCCTTGAGGTACAATCTCCCCATGTTTCATCAGAATTGAATAAGAAACAAAGAGGTTATATCTGGAAATAAGTTTTTCCATTTCCCCCCATTATTTCAAAAACAAATATTTGTTTTCATTTCTGTTCTCATTATAATTATTTGCCCTTTTGGTTATTACAATAACAAAAAAGAAAATCACCAATTTCATTTTCGTTATAATAATGAAGACAAATTGCACACCCCTACTATATGGGAATTTTAGGCAAGTAGTACAATAGAACTTGACTGTGGGTTACATAAAGCAGTCAACGTTAAATCAAAGGATTAATGTTCATTTTGAATCCAAAAATTTATTCCAAGTATTCTCCTTATATTAAACCAAGGAGCAAATTTGCCAGTGATGGAATTGCGTGGATATCATCATGGGCAATGTTAGGCATAGGTCCTGGCCACTTTCTACTGAAATTGAGAGAACTCTTTAGGGATGGGCGAACAGATCGCGGTTCGGGTTCGGCTGCGTTCGGTTCGGATTCGTTCAGTTCGTTCGCCGAGTTCGGGTTCGGCTGTTCGGTTCGGCAGTCCGAACAGGCTGTTTGGTTAGGTCGTTTGGCTCTTTGGTTCGGCTGTTCGGTTCAGCCATTCGGGAAGTGTTGTTATGGTTTTTTGTGTTTTTTTTAATATGGTTTTTTTGTTTTTTATTGGGTTTTATATATTTATTTTTGTTCTTTATTTGGTTTTTTGGTTTTTATATGGGGTTTTCTTTCTTTTTTTAATCTAATATTATATATATCTGTCTACACTAAATCTAACTGCTATTAACTAATCTAAATGCTATGAACTAAATGGATTATCTAATAAGTACACAGACCTACTCCTACAAACACTAAAACTAAATTACTAATGCTATTTCTATCACTAAGCTAACTCCTACAACTGTCTTCATCTATCTATCTATCTATCTATCTATCTATCTATCTATCTATCTATCTATCTATCT
>QEPC01010659.1:919132-931137 GCA_003113815.1 Sphenodon punctatus
GGGGGAAATCACAAACAGAAGAGGAGTCTGTAGTGAAATACATACATTACATACTCAATGAGTCTGTACAGTGCATAACACAAGGTTTCAGTTTATGGTTTAAGTTTCATTTCATTATAAAAGTGAATGTTCAGGAACCTGCTGTTCAGGAACAGTGACTAGCTCAGAAGATGT
Organism: Sphenodon punctatus; assembly: GCA_003113815.1. NCBI lineage: Eukaryota > Metazoa > Chordata > Lepidosauria > Sphenodontia > Sphenodontidae > Sphenodon > Sphenodon punctatus. Next base: position 919,307 of record QEPC01010659.1, read on the forward strand.
TGGGAAGGGGGGAGGCAGATAATTAGTTTCGTTTCTTGCAAGCCTCTCCACCCCTGGTGCCTGGAAGTCTGCTCCTCAGTGACTGACACCTCACTGTAAGGTTTGACCTTCCAGTGAACCTTTGTTTGCCACCCGAACTCATCTGAACGCGATCCAAACTGACTGAACTGTTCGGCCATTTCGCTGTTCGGTGTTCGTTTTGTTCGATATGTTCAGGTTCGGGTTCGAGTTCGGTCATCCGAACAGGCCGAGTTCGGACCAAACTCCGAACTGCCGAACCGCGTTCACCCATCCCTAGAACTCTTGTCCATTTCAGTGGGAACAGATGCAGACCTACAAGAGATGATGATGGGCAACCTGTCCTCATATCTTTCCACCAGCGCAAGCCCCTTGGAAAAGACTGGGGATTTGTGCTAGTGGATTGCTTTGGGGATTAGACTGTAAATAATATAGTCCATATTTGGAACATTTATCACCATGAATAGGTCAATTAAAACTGAATTACTGTTGACAATATTCACTTCCGTTTAAGGTTCCCTCTTGAATTTACTGAACTCCTCTGACATCAAAGCATGTCACAATGCGTCTGACTCTGATCTCAGTCTCAATTCACATTTGAACCTGCCCTCTTGTCTGGAGGTTCTCACAAAGAGAGATTAATGTGCCAAAGAACTTACCTCTTCACGGTATTGTTTTCTTATTTAGCCAGTAATGGACTAGTGTGATAGAATGCTGGTTTCTGGTTCTCTTGTCTTTAACTACTAAGGGTTTTTACGTGGTCAAACTGAATATAGATGGAACTTGGAAAAATAATAGTTTGCTCACACCACCTACATTGGCAAGTCCAAGTCTTCTCCAGTTTTAAGTAACAATTTTAGGATAATTGCAGTGAAGGTTTTATGCAACAAGTCTCCAGCTAACATCAGTGAGAATAGCACTGGAATTGTACGCTCTTCGGAATATTTCCCACGAAGTCTGTTTATTTTTGACATTTTGTTGCATGCTCTCACTTCAGTCTTCAGCTACCTTATGGCATCACTCCGAGCACAGAGATACTTACCAGAAGTTGTTAGAGGATATTGCTGTCCTGCACCGTTTAGCTGTCAGACTATCCAGTCGTGCTGAAGTGGTTGGAGCAGTTCGCCAAGTAAGAGTGTCTAAATCTTTTGTGTCTTTGCTGATTTCAGTACCTTTACTGTCATGTTTGCAGGCAATCCCAAAGAGTTTACTTAGTTTTTTTGTGTGCGCACAAATACATTTTTTAAAATTTCCTTATGCCATGAATTTATAGGCATTCTCAACACTGCTGTTTACATTCATCCCTTAAATTTGTCAACTATTTTTTCTTAAAATGACAAACTTTGTAAAATACACAAGAAGCAAATAGCCTTTAAATCAAGCAATGTTTGTAGAATATCAGTATGAAATTATTAAGTAATTTTAGTCATGTGAACAGATTTAAATCAAGCACAGTGACAAATGTTCAGGAGGTTAATAAATAATTGCATGTAAACACTAGATAACTACAATAATGTTTTGTTGTTGTTGTTGTATGTGTATATATACAAATGTATAATAAGATATATACCAGAACTATAAATATATACATATTTGTTAATATGGGCAAAAACAGACATGATTTGGGCCCATTTGGGCCCAGGACCTGGCAGCATGTGTAAACATGCGTTGCCAGATGTTGACCCAGGATTGCCCCAGGCACTTCTGGCAACTAGCCCAGGCTGTGACCTTGGAAAATCTTCAAGGTCACAGCCCAGGCTAAGGCCCACCCGGGACAAAGCGAGCTAGCATGTCTGTGCAGCTGCGGCATGACTGGGCTGGGGACCACCATTCCTGGCAGCCATGACTGTGCCTCATTAGCTGCCATGGCTGCCCGTCATGGCAGGGAGTGGGGCACTGGGAACACAGCATGGGCTGCACGTTTGTTGTGCTCAACCGCACGTTTGTTGTGCTCCCAGTTATACCCAGACCATGCGGCAGGCAGGATGGCTCCCCAGCTGCAGGCACATCAGTTCAGTGCCCCAGCCTGACCTGGGCCATGTTGCCCAGGATTTTCCATCCCAGGGCAGCCTGAGGAGCAGTCCCATCGGCCACACGTCTGTTTTTACCCTATATCTTGTGTGGGGAAAAAAGTTTCACCTGCAGAACTTTCATCGTGAAATAATCCAGCATGCCAAGGCTCCTTTTGTAAAGAATTGTCCCCTGAAGAAACTTGGAAGACAGATGAGACACTAGTTTAAGTAGTATGAAATGTGTGTTTGTCTCTCTTGCACTTAGGAGAAGCGTATGTCAAAGGCCACTGAAGTTATGATGCAGTATGTGGAGAATTTGAAGAGAACGTATGAAAAGGATCATGCTGAGCTGATGGAGTATAAAAAACTTGCCAATCAGAATTCTAGCAGAAGTTATGGCTCATCTGGTAATAACAGTAGTTACTGTCCAGAGGTCAATCAATGGTTTTTGTATTGCTATGTGGGTCATAAACGTGGGTAATATGAACCTATTGAGATACAGAGCAGATTATAGAAAGTAAGTAGCTAGCGGATTTGTTTGCAGTGGCTAAAGACTGTTTTTAAATATGATTGATTGCTTATACCTTGGTTTTCACATCTCCAACTCCAAATATGAGTTGATTATAACAGTGGTTTCCCAAATGTTTTGCCTGTGTGACCTCCTATTAAGCCTTCATATAATTAAGTGATCCCAGGTAGCAACAAAGACATGTAAAGAATGTCTAATATCAGCTGGGTTAATTTGCAACACCATCCCCACATGCCACAACCTCACTTGAGTTTCTGGCCTGAGCTTTGTATTTATAAGCCAGTTTGAGGAACTTCTGGTTTATGAGTACAAAGCTCCCATTATAATGGGGGGAAATTTTCAGGTGAGAAGTTTGTTTTGGGCCCTTGGTGACTATGTGTATATTTCAGATAAATGCAATGGGGGATACAGTCTGGTTAAAATTAATTTACTTATGGGGGTGGTAAAGAAAAATCACAGCATGTAATTGTGTATATTTTATGGGAACATAGTGTCTTTAAGAAATGATGTTCAATTAAATCAATTATTTGAACCTATACTGGATTACAGTTAAGTGGTGTGTTCAAATGCCACCAATAGAAAATGTCCATGGTTGATTATGTAGTTGTTCTTTTGTATAACCCTGTGAAGATGTACTCTTTTGTGAAACTAGGCTGGCCTGGTCTATTATATCATCTTTCCCCTTACTGCGCTGCACCTTCTGTGTTTGTCTACTCCTGTCTACCAGATTAAAGAGCACAGTCCTTTGATATGATTGTCCTTCATCTTCAGTGATTTTGATATAATCTGCCAGATGTTTCCCTATTACCACATGACCTCCTGTCCCTTTCGCACCAATCTCTCTTCTGATAATATTTCTAATGTGGTCTGCCATCTTCCCACAAACAACTGTTTGTTATATTTGAATTTAATAGTACAATTATATTAGACAGAATATCTAATTCCCAAATTTAAGTATGACAGGGCCTAATTTGAATATTTCTTTATTTTTCAAGTATGGCTTTTTTATAGCCTTCCTAATAAATGAAAGTTGAAATTTGTTTCTGAAAAACTGCGTGGTTCACTCTTAAAGAAAAAAAAATAGATAAATACCTGACTTCATTCTTTATTCTTCATTGCAGAAGATGGAGTACCTCGTACATCTAGATCAATGTCTCTTACTGTTGGAAAGGTATTTTTGCAATTTTAACAGGAATCAAACTGCTCAATGAATATTTCGTGTAGCAAAAGTTCAATTATTGTCTAAGCTTATGGATTCTTATTGCCAGCATCCATGTCAGAGCTATGATAAATCTTCGGTATACTTGAGCCAAAGGCCTAGTTAAAACATTATGGCATTTTATGTAATTGATTTGAAAACAATTGTCATCACTGCCACAAACTTATTTGACTTGAAAATTATACAGGAACATCATTAATTTATTTTATATCCCAATCCTGCATTATGCAGTACTAACATTTGAAGTTGCTGCTGTGCGGTGTGCCAAAGTTGATCTGGTTCTTCACAGTATATGGGCTTGTTCTCCATTTATGTAATAAAACCTGCTTTTTGCCACAGAATATGCCTCGGAGAAGAGTCAGTGTTGCTGTTGTCCCAAAATTTAATTTACTAAACATTCCTGGCCAGTCTCCTACCACATCACCTTCAATGCCATCCCTGGTGAGTTTAAAATATACTTGTAATGATGAAGAAATTAATATTTTTCTTATCCCTGTTCATTCAGGACTGGTCAAGTGGTATTAAAAATATGAGGCCATGTGTTTTTTCACGATTCAGTGACATGAATAGACCTGAAATCAGATTATATTTTGAGCTGCCAATGTTGCCTGGTCATCTAACAAACAGCTCCTCTGAATGATCTAATCTGATAAACTCTTCCTTCTACTCCTGATTCTCGGGGAGCTTCCCCTCAGACAGCAGCAATAGGAGGCTGCACAGTTATTCCCCACGGGTTTAGGAAAAATGTAACAGGAAATTCATGTAAATCTTAAAATCAAGTCCCAGTATAGAAGTAGGAACCGAGCCAAGGCTACAAGTTTTTCCTCAAGCCTGGGCCTTGTGTATATTTTTGGTGCAATCCAGCTCCCATTGAAGTCAATGGCTGAACTCCCATTGAAGTCAATGGCTGAACTCCCATTGACTTGTATGAAGTTGGATTGCACTCTTTATGCGTTGGATGAGTGGATGAAGAGAAGGGAGTTGTGCCTGGGGTGAAGCATATACTTCTCGATTTTAATTTTTCAGTCTATCATAGTGAACAGTAAACAGAAAAATACCCACCACTTAAGAGCCAAGAGGGATGACGATGCCAATAACTCACTGTTCTGTAAAGGTGGAAGCTCCTAGCTAACTCTCAAGTCTACCAACAAAGGAAACATGCAGATAATACTGGAATAAACATAAACTGTAGAAACCCCTGCAGTAGAAAGGTGCATTTCCCCCAATAGCATAAAATATTGAGACTCTGGATCATCACCCTGATTATAAATGCACAAATCTGTCACCAAGTCTTAACAGCACATTAAAGTGGAACTACTTAGTGCAGAGGTGAGCAAATGGCAGCTCAGGAGCCAAAGAGGCTCTCAGACACCTGTACTGTGACTCTTGCCAAAGGTGACTGCCTAGGGGCATGTTCATCTGGCTCCCGCAGGTGCAGGAGAAACTGAGCTGCCATTTCTGCTGCTGGTGCCTCCTAGGAGGGTCTTGGGAGCAGGAGAAGCATGCCCTCAGCTGCTAATGCTGCTGCCTAAACTGGCCAGACCACCTGGGAGCCAAAGCCTGATTGGGAAGCAGGGGAGTGAGTTGCAGGAAGCCATGCTGCCTCATCCCTGGGGAAGCAAAGATCGATGTAAGGTGTCTTGTGGCTCTCGGCAATATGAACATTTTGATATGCCGCTCATAAGCGTTGCCCACCTATGACCTAGTACATGAATTTAATCTACACTACACTATTCCAGTGCAGAAAGTGTCAAATGTACCCAGCTAGCAAAGGTAGAACTGACAGGAGCAATTTGACAGATCATCTTTAAAACAAGGTAGTCAAGGTTCTCCAATAGAAGCCCACGCCTTTTGAAATAGGGATTATTGCTAACAAAGGGCTGGTGATTTGTCTGTATCTCGGATGTCCCCAAATGACTGAGTTTTTAGCTGAACAGAAGTTGATTGACATTAAAGATGAGCTTGCTCATATGGTGGTTCAGAGACCAGGAGGGAAGTGAAAAACGTGTGTTTTAAACTTTCACTGAAAGCCCATCAAAGAGAATGCAATTCACAGAGAACACAAAAGAAACTGGGGTTTTAAAGGTGCATGCTGTTCAGTAATCATAATGCTTGTTAAAAACAGAGACTGACTAAGCAAACACATGTACAGAAGAGAGTATGGCAGGAGGTCTGTTCATTATATAGTGGAATCCACTTAAGTAAAACTTGCATACCTTGAATTTCTGGATAAGTAGAATTAATTTGTTTCCCCAGCCCTAGGTCTATGGAGTTGTATTGCTGCTTGATCTGGATGAGTTGAATTATGAGCCCTGATAGTCTGTATTTTTAAGAGAGAGAGAGTATATCCACCCAGCTAAAAAAATATCAGAATCTTTGAGTGTATTAATGGGTCTTGGCAGTGTATTACTAAAATACTATAGTATATACTGTCAGGGTGAGTCTTCAAGTCAGGCAGACTGGAGATGGGCATTGGGGAACATCGGTTTCCTCTCTGCCCAGCTCTCCAGACATGCAGACTTGCAGCCAGGCAGAGGTAGGGTGTGTGTGTGAGAGAGAGAGAGAGAGAGAGTGAGTGAGATTGAGAGTGAGAGAGAGAAATATCCTGTAGGTTCTTATTCTGGGACTCTGAAGCAAGCTGTACAGGGAGCGAGCACCAGACTTCTCCTGTCTCCAGCACATCCAAGATTCCCTGAATCAGAAATAACAATATTTTAGATGTACACAGCTCTGCCCTGATATCTCTGCTTTTGAGAGGTGGGAATGGGACTAGCAGTTGAGAAGCCTAGTGCTAACTTAATCCAAGTATCACTTTTTTCCCCATTTCTTTAAGGTCTGCTTCAGTAGAATTTCTGATAAGTCCATTTATTTTTGTTTAACATGGCCAGAAAAATTCTACTAAGTAGACTCCGCTATCATTAAATTCCATAGCTCTTGGGGAGCAGGGAGGGAGTAAGACTCTGTTTTGAAAGAATCTTGCCCTGGGGCATGTGGGAAGTACAGTTCTGTCATCTTACCACAGTTCCCTTTTAAATTTTAACTTGCAGAGTCTAAGCATTTTATTTTTAATTCTACTTTTTTTCAAAGGCTGAAACGCCAGAAGGAAGAAGCAGCTTGACACCTATCCCTGTCCTACCGATATTGGTAGAAAAGTGAGTATTTCCTTGAGTATTTTTCACATTAGGACTGACATGGCAATTAAATATAATTGGTATAAAAATGTTGCTATTTCTTTAAAAGAACCGACGGTATGGGTCATGGGACACCAACATCAATGGAGATATGCCCAGCTACTCTTCAACCAGCTATCTGGCAGTGTTTAGCAGTTACATTGAACTTTTTGTGGTCAAATGCTTCACAACAGCAATCCTCACAACAGTCCTGTAAGGTGCTCTAGGGAAGCGCTGTGATCCCCACGAGACAGGGCGATTAAGTAAATCCACTGGAAGTCAGGAGACAGTGGTAAATCCAGGACTAGGACTAAAGAATTTCATACGCCTGGTCTACTAGACCCATTTCCCACAGCTTGTGAATGAATTTGTAACTTCATAAATCGGTGTAACCTCTTCAGTAAATACCCAATCCCATGTGTACAAAATTAGGCTACAAATCCAGTAAATGGATGCACAAAAGCTTCTTCACTCATGAGGGGTATTGCTTCACCCATTAATTTAAACAGAAGTACGTACAGCAGCAGGGGTAGCCAAGAGGTAGATCATGGTGTGCGGACTGGGACCAGCCTCTTGGAGTTTGCCTCTGGGGAAGAGAGCAGGACTGGTGTCCCAGGTAAGTATCTCCAGGCAGAAGGGCTAGGAGAAATGCCTGCAGTGTGATGGGGAAGACTCTTTCTGAGAGGAGCACTCCTTTTTTATTTCTGAAACCAGTTGCTGAAGGTACTTTATAGCTGGGAGCCAATGAGGGGGTCCTGGCCTGGAGCACTGGTGCTGGAACAAGGGGTTCTGGTTTGTTCCTGGGTCAAGTGGATGGTGTGCACCATAATTCAGGCACCCTGTGATGTACAGAGTAGGGTAGCACTTGAATGTGCATGAAGATCAGAGACTAGCTCTTTCATAAATCAATCAAATTAGAGGTGTGCACCAGGGACCCATGTAATTTTTTGTTTTTGTTATTTAAATCTTTCTTTTTCATTTTCATAAATATCAAAATTTCATTTTAGTTTTTGCTTTCATTTTTGATTTCCATTGGTTTCAATGGAAAACACATCTTTGGCTGTAACATTTTTCATTATATTTGGATGGCACATGGAGGGATTGTACCTCCAATGGAAGGCATTGTGTGTGCCAACTTTCAGAAGTATTGGATAAAGGAATATGATTTTATAAGCAATTGAATTATGTTGGTTTACAAAAATCTGCATATACATTTCTAGGTGTAACTTCTTTGTCTCTCATCTAATATGGATGAAATGTGGCAGGTTTATACCCCTCCCCATGTTTACTATCGATGCCAACCTTCAGAAGGATTGGATAAAGGGTCCTGGTGGTATAAGCAATTATATATTATTATTTTTTATTATTTTATTTCTTGGCATTTCTGTGCCGCCCCCTCATTCCCATGGCATCTTGGGGCAGCTAACAATACAATAAAACAATAAAATACATTAAAAGCCAACATCAATTTTAAAATAATTTTAAAAACCCCAACCCTACCCTCCAATTCCCCCAAATTCCCCACCCCACCAATCTCCCCCATTTACCCCTCCCTCCTCCCCTCCCCTCCCAAGGCCTGGGTGAACATCCAAGTCCTGCATGCCCACCAAAAGGCGAGCAGACCTGGGGCCAGGCAGGCTTCCTTCGGAAGGGAGTTCCACAACCATGGCCTGACCACCGAGAACGCCCTCTCCATGGTGGCCCCCGGCCTTACACGGGGGACCTCCAGATAGGTGCCCCCAGTGGATCGGCGGGTCCATCCTGAGTCACGGAAGGTGAGGCAGTCCCCGAGATAAGAGGGGCCAAGACAGTCTAGGACTTTGTAAACCAATACTAACACCTTGAACTTGGCTCGGTACGCTATAGGCAGCCAGTGCAGAGAACGGAGCACTGGTTCACCGCATTCTGCACCAGCTGCAGCCTCCGAACCAATATCAAGGGAAGCTCCACATAGAGCACGTTGCAGTAGTCAAGCCTTGAGGTAACAAAGGCATGGATGAGAGTGGCCAGGTCGGGTCTGGAGATGTATGGGCGCAGCCTCTGCACCAGATACAACTGGTGGAAGGTGGCTTTAGCCACCACCTCCACCTGCCGATCCAGGCGGAGGTCCGCATCCAAAATCACCCCCAGACTCCGAACCTGCTGGGCAACTGGAGGGAAGACCCCCCAAATAGGTGGAGCCGACACCTCCTTCACCCTCCCCACTACCATAACCTCCGTCTTATCTGGGTTCAGCTTCAGTCTGCTCTGCCTCATCCAATCTGCCACAGCCTCCAGACACTGGGAAAGTATCGAGACAGCAGGACCTGAGTCCATTGAAAAAGAGAGGTACAGCTGTGTGTTGTCAGCATATTGGTGGCAACACACCCCAAACCGTCTCATGATCTCCCCCAGGGGCTGCATATACACATTAAATAACAGTGGAGACAGAATGGAACCCTGCGGAACGCCACAGGTCAAGGCCCAGGGGCATGATGTTTCAGCTCTCAGCACCACCCGCTGGCTTCTATCTGAGAGGAATGAGCGGAACCATCCAAGAACAGTCCCGTCCAGACCCCCCAGATCTCGCAGTCATCTAGCAGTCCATGGTCCATGATATCAAATGTGGCCGAGACATCTAGCAGGACCAGAAATGTCAACCGTCCTGTGTCCATCTCCCAGCGGAGATCGTCGGCCAAAGCCACCAACTCCATCTCCATACCATAGCTGGGGCGGAACCCAGATTGAAAAGGGTCAAGGAAACCAATGCTATCAAGATGCCGCTGGAGCTGCAGTGCCACCACCTGTTGAATAACCTTCGCTAAAAAGGGAAGGGACAGGGCGGTAGGTGGCGAGCACATCCACGTCTAAAGATGACTTCTTCAGCAGGGTACGCACCACAGCCTGCTTAAGGCTGGGCGCCAATCTACCCTGCCGAAGGGACGTATGTCTTATACATGTATGTCTGACTGTAACATTTTTGTAGTCCAACCAGTGTACATGAAATTTGGCAGGGCTGTATATCACACTTTCACGATCATCTCTGCAAAATATCAGAAAGATGTGATAACGGGTCCCAGTTTTATATGCCTGCACAGCATATGTAGAGAAGGAGCCTATGGCAGGGATTTTCTTACATGTCACTGTGGTATAAGATCAGTTTGATGCCAACTGGCCAGCAGAAATGTCAACCAAATATCCTCATTCTGTGCTGTGACCATCCCAACATCTCTCCCCCACTTGTTACTGGGAAGTCAGAAGCATCTGTTTATGAGCCAATAGAAATTCTCTTATGTTCTGTCACAGTGCTGCAGGATGTGATTGTGATGATAATTGGCCAGACTGAATGTGTAAACATGTCTCCTGATTGCAGGGATGCTATCCCCAAAGTCCTAGTTATGTCCCTTCTATGCCCGCCTCGCAGCCACCACCGATTGGTCCTGTAAAACTGGAAGCATGCAGTAATTGTCCAGTGAACGTGTCTATCAGTCTGTTGGGTTGATTCCCATCCTCCCTCCTACAGCCCCCTCAGCCTAACTGACTGGCACTGCATATGCTGCTATTGATTTGAACAATGGTCTTCAAGGGGACAACTTCGATTGCTTATAAAATTGGAGCCCTTTATCAAATTGTCCTGTAGTTTGGCAGGAATAACAGGGAAGGTGTGGATACATTCCTGCCAAATGTCTTGTAAACAGGATGGAATATAAAAATGTTACAGCCAGAAATGTATTTTCAAGTTAATGGCTTATAACATCAGGACCCTTTATCCAATCTTTCTGAAATTTGGCAGAATTAGTAATCATGGAGAGGGACATAATATTCCAAGTTTAATGTAAAATGGATGGAAGATAATGAAGTTGTAGCCAGGAATGTGAATGGAGCTTTTCTTAAAATCACAGCATTCAATTGCTTTATAAAATTGTTTCCGTTTATCCAATCTTTTTGAATTTTGGTACACATAGTGCCCTCTATTGGGGGTACAATATTCCCATGGTTCATCAGAATTGACTAAGAAACAAAAAATATATATCCAAAAATATATTTTACAGGTTTTTTCCCATTATTTCGAAAACAAAAATTTGTTTTCATTTTTGTTTTCACTGTTATTTTTATTATTATTATGTTTTTGTTATTATTATGATGAAAAAGAAAATGAAAATGTTCATTGAACTGCACACCCCTAATTCAGATATCTTGGGGGATATCTGAAGAAAGTGCAAAGCTACTGTACATGTGTCGTTTTCATTTGATTGCATTGCAGTTCAAGAAGTGAAAAATATAAAACCTGCATAGTTACAGCAATTTGCAACATGAAATCATACAGAGGAGCATAAACGTGAGATTTTGAAATGAGAACAGAAGACTAGGGGTGTGCACCAGGGTCCCATGTTGTTTTTCGTTATTGTATTCGTTATTAAAATGTGGTGTTTTCATTAATAAAGAAATGTTGTTTTTCGTTATCGGTACTGATTTCAAATGAAGATTTTATTTTTGGTATCGGTTTCGTGTACCAATGAAGAACTGTTGTCAGAAGTTGAACTCCTTCCCCTTCTTATTGTGATACAGAAAGAACTGCACACAATAATATATACTGTACACAAGATGTAATTTTATTTATATAATATATACAGAATCTAAGTTAAACCTAACCTGTGTATAATACAAAATGTTCCTATCCTATAATCCTAATATATATAATAAAACAGCCTAGTATCTAAATATCTAATCTATATATACAACTAATATCTATATCTATATAATATATGGACAGGGGGAGACAGAGGGGAAAGGAAAAGGAAAACTCAGAGGTATATCCACTATCTTTAATCTCTCTCTATATGTGTGTGCGTGTACCTAAAAAATAAGGATTGGGTGCTGGGCAAGGGAATAAGGGATAGATA
>QEPC01010659.1:931504-953117 GCA_003113815.1 Sphenodon punctatus
TATCTATCCCTTATTCCCTTGCCCAGCACCCAATCCTTATTTTTTAGGTACACGCACACACATATAGAGAGAGATTAAAGATAGTGGATATACCTCTGAGTTTTCCTTTTCCCTTCCCCTCTGTCTCCCCCGTCCATATATTATATAGATATAGATATTAGTTGTATATATAGATTAGATATTTAGATACTAGGCTGTTTTATTATATATATTAGGATTATAGGATAGGAACATTTTGTGTGTGTGTGTGTATATCTATCTATCTATCTATCTATCTATCTATCTATATATATCTCCCAGGTGCACTGGGATTATATATATATATGGGAGGATTTCTAGTGCAAGCACCAGCAGCTTCTGCAAACGCACCCTGACAAGCAAGAGAGCTAACACAGAGTGAAGCAGCCCAGCCCTACAATATTAAGGGTTGCAGTGCCCTCCCCCAGAGCCCTCCTGATTGGTTCTGGGAGGCAGAGGCATTGAGGAATTACAGGGTGTCATTCAACTGCTGGGATCTTCTTGTGCTGCTCATTGGCCAGAGATACATTAATCAGGTCCTTCCCCTCCCACTTCAAGAGTTCAACAGTTTCTGGCTCCGAGATGTCTGCTCCCTCCTCCCCTCTCCACATTTCCCTCCAAAAACCACCTGCCAGGAAATAACAAAATCAATACTTTCATTATCATTATTGATTTTGTTATTTTTTGTCATTTTCATTATTGCAATAATGAAAACGACAATTTTCATTTTCGTTATTGATATAACGAAAAGGAATGCACACCCCTATAGAAGATATACCCAAGCCTTTTTGTTAGATTTGGGCAAAAGATTTCCAGTCTGGGCACAGTATGTGGTACACTCAAACTCCACAGATGCACACACACCACCTATAAAGTATGTACTCTGACAGCCTCTTTTCCATGGTGTTAGTGAAGGATATAAGTTGCTAGTCATTCAATTCTGAAATGTCAGCAAGTAATTTTCTAGGGATGTGTAAGAAGATAATGGTAAACATCAACTTACCATGGACTATATAAAACGTTTGAAATCGCTTGCAGTGGCTTGTGTGAACATTGGTGCACTGGGATTCTATAGAACTGACCACTTCAAAATAAAGAGTGCCCATTTATGTATGAAAAGTTAACATTCATTCTTTTTTGGAAGCTTTCAGTTCCAATGTACAACATACAAAATAAACTTTTTTCCTCTGTAGTACTGACAGCTCTAGTAACTGTATAGTAGAATTGGAAAAACAGTGGACATTAAATTTGTGTCAGATTCTCTTCTCCTTATAGGGAAAATTCCCACTGATGTCAAAGGGAGTTTGCTTGAGTAAAGTTTGCAGAATTTGGTCTATCTTTAGTAACAGTGAAGAGATTCCACAAAAGATCAGCTATCCCAGTTACATATTTCTTCACTGAATCGTAAAAAGAACAGCAGTAGAAGCATGTCTCTAGAGCTCATGCTTAGTGGATTTTGGCAGTGAAATCTTTTACCTGCTTCACACCAGCACTAACCTTTAGCACCAACATGAATTCCATTAAAGTGAATAGGATTTGTATTAGCATCAAGGGATAGAGCCATCACAAGACAAGTGGAGGATTGCACTGAACGTACAGTATGCTCTGGGTATGGGGCTGAGATTCCTGATATAACCTTAGGCTGCTGAGCTCAATGGACCATTGGTCTGACCCAGTATGGCACTTATTTTCTACAAAGCTGCATATCTCCAACAGTGGCCATTCAGTTGCCTTGGATGATTATGCAACAGGTCATAATGGAGTGTTCCATTCTCTGCTGTTCCCTCCTAACCGTTAGACGTTACATCCCCACAGATTGGAGATTACATTACCATTCTCTGATGCATACAATTGCGAAACACCATACAGCAAAGTTGTTACTTAATGTTGTAGTGAAAATGCATGTGCATATCTTTATCTGTGTGCTTAAAGAATATACACTATGGGTAAAAACAGACATGACGTGGGCCCACTATGGCCTGCCTGGGCCGAGGAACCACCTGCGCGTCTGTTCCCCGACTGCCAGATATTGATCCGGAATGCATCCCCCAGAAGATCCTGGGCACGCGTTTCAGTCCAAGGGGCACCCAGGCGGGTCAACGTGTCTGTTGGACCCCACCATCCCTGCCACAGGACGGGGGCCGCCATGGCTGCCCGTCATGGTAGGGGATGGGGCCAGCCAGCCGCACATCTGTTGTGTTCTCCCACCCTACTTGGGCAGTGGTGCAGCTCTCCGGCTGCTTGGGTCACAGGCACATGTTGTGTGATGCTCACTGCCCTGGAGAGTGGTGGCCCATTTCCCACTCCGGGCTGGAGAGGCACCTTGCTGCCATCACAGCTGTTTTTACCCATTGTGTGAGTGTGTATGTGTATAATATAGATTATATAGCATGCGTAGAATATGTATTAATGAGACCTGGATTTTATTTTTTTAAAAGCAGACGCATCAGGTCTGACTACCTGTTGTTGTCATCCATCCCTTCTTCTTTTGCAGACTCTGCCACCACCCTCACCTGCCCAGAGTCTCCTGCTCCCTAAACTGTCTTTGCCCCTTCTCCCATGCTGGCCCCCTATACTTGGAATGCCCTTCCCGAATACACATGCTCTATCTCTCCCTCAGCCTTCAAATCTCTCCTGAAATCTACTTCTGTTGGGGTTTCCCAAACTCTTCACCCCCACGGACTGCTCACTGATGCTCCTTCTGCTCTCCTATCATTTTTAGCCCCCGTTCTCTCCTGTGTAAATGAGCTATGCACATGCAACACATTTTCATGAATGTTTCCCTGTCTCTTCCCATGTTCCCTTGTTCATTCTAGATTGTTGGCCTCCAGGGGCAGTGACCAGGCTATTAATGATCAATGCCAGGCACATTTCTGGCACTATATAAATATCTAAGAATAATCACAAAAAAGATGTTGGACTCAGACCGTGGTTCAAATCTCACCTTAACCATGAACTCACTGGGTGGTCTTTGGCAAGTAAATATCTCTGGACCTTGATTCCCCTATTTAAAATATGAATAATAAAGGGTGGTTGAGAGGATGAAGTATTTAAGGATTGTAAAGCACTTTGAACAATGAAAATGCTATATAGATGATTTTTAAAATAATTCAGTGCCTTAGAAATCCATTAGTTCCTGCCTTTTACACTGTGGCCTTTTCAACTAAAAGGTTACTTAGAGTTGTTGTGTTTTTCCTTTGAGAAGTGTTTCTCAAAAGTAGCTTAAAAAGGGAACCCAATGTCAAGCACGATCACCACCACGAAAGAAAAACTGCCTGTGGCAGGAGGGGCAGGGTATAAAAGTCTTAAAATAAATAAAATAAATAAATAAGGATCACAAATGATAGAGAAAAAAGAATCTGAACATTTTTTTCAGTTAGAGCAGACTAAACGCAACACTGTTCCAATGCTTGCTCTCCTTCTTAATCTTGCAAGTGGAAAATCAAATGGGGACCAGAATTGTGACTTGCCTGCTTCTTCGCTGCTAGTGAGTTGCTTGGAGGAGGTCCGCCCAGAGACAAAAGCCAAGACAGAAGAGGAAGCTTATAACAAAGGGTGAGAATGTTTATTTGATCTGAATTCCTCAGAGGGGCTTAGGAGTGAAGGACATTTCCTTTAGTTATCTAACGCAGCAGTAATTGTAGATGAGTCCTTTCACCTTCCCATGAAAGGTTCTAGCCATGTATCGCAAAACGAGTGGTTTATGTAAACACTCAGCAACAATAAACACTTACTGAATTCCTTTAAAAACAGAAGGTAAAATTGTCAAAACCAGGTGAGTCCCATTTTCAAATGTAACTTGCATTCGTAAGTGTCAAAACTTAATTGAACGCCAATAGAGTATAGATTTCCAATGGGTAGATTTTCAATGGCAGTAAACTGAGGCATCCAAGTATGCTTCTTTTCTTTGAAAACCTACCTTTTGTTGTCTAAATCACCAAGGTGCTTTTAAAACTTCAACCTGAGAGTCCAATAGAAGCAATATATCTTTTTGCAAACGATGTATGTATAAGCACTCTGAGTAAAAAGCAAATGAAAGGAATTCTACTAATGTGTTGATACAATTTAATGAGGTGATGCCTTTACTGTATTCCTTTTGTTTATAGGATCCTTTATTGCCATAGCAGCTAGAAACTTTAGGCTGCAATCTGCAAACCATTTATTCTGGAGTAATCCCATGGAAACCCTGCCAACATGAATGGGATTACTTCAGAGTAAGTGGCTTGTGGATCGTGATCTTAGCTAAGAAGAAATGTACGATGTCTTCCTAAGTATAGAAACAAATGAAAACCAAGAGTATAAAAACTCATCTTTGTGTGATCTCTTTTATTAACTCCTAAAACCTAATTAACACAACAACATACATCAAAGAAAATAACTTGGGATGTTAACACATGAGATGGGAGCCAACTGTAGCACGTCGTTGCTCCATAGAGCCCCACTCGCAGTTGCCGTGCGATGGACCAGGCAGACGGGCTAGCAGCACTGTAATACATGAGGGCGGTTATGTAGGTACAAGGTGGCCCGCCCCAACAGATGGGCAGCTACCCTGTAGGTGCCCATTACCCCGGATTTGCCATCACAGCATCCTCGGCCTTTCCCAGGACAACGATGTGAGTAGGGGCTCCAGAGTGGCCCCGGGGTGAACATATGGCAGCTACTGTACAGGAGAGCAAGTGAATCTGGTGTTGATGGGGTGAGGGGATAATATCATGTCTGTGTTTACACCCTTAGTTTACACATTTCTGTGATTATGAACATCATACACCCTATGGAGTTACAAACAGATCCTTCAATTAACCATTTTAGAACAAGTGGCAGCTAGTAGCTACATACTCCCATGTACTGTCCCCTGAAGATCATTAGACTGAGGTTTGGCCTCTGGCAAGCTTTCTATGGTAGCAAACTGTAAGATCTCTCCCTTGAGAAAATCCTACCACCAGCCCTGACAAGTTCTTTTTGCACTAAAACCCACAGCATGAGCTTGCATTGTTGTAACAAGGTTTGGAGTGAAAGCTGTGAGCTGGCTTCCGGTAACTAGATTCTGAGCAGCTCAGGGCTTCAGAGATTATCCCCAGTATTTAGGATTGTGCCCAGAATTGAACAGGAAGCCATAGAAGATCGTGCACATAGCAACTCATCCAAAATGAGTGTTCTCAAAATATTTTGCCCTTGGGAGCCCAAATTTCAATTGGCATCAGGACCCCACCTGTGGATGGCATGAGCCCGCTTGGGCCTCCATCCCATAATTTGAGGCCTCCATCTTAAACTGTATTGTGAGCATACTGCTGAGGATGCCTCTAAAGAAAACACATGCCATAACTTACACAGGAAGTGACAAAGGCATAGATGAGTTGTGGGGTTAACAATAGAAAGAGATTGTGCAGACCCCCTCCCCCAAAGCCTCATGGGCTGCTATACAGCTATATAATTTGCCTTTGCAAGACAATGGACTCGGTGACCCAATGCATTTCTCTAATGCTTGTGATTCTACGTTGGTTGGGGAGTGTGTGGTAAATTAGTGTTTTCTGAACATATTTACTTGGCATTTCTAGATTAAGAAAAGCATTTTATGTTGAAAGTTTTCAAGAAGGCTTAAAGAAAACCAAAGCACTTCAGGAACTGAAAGAGGAAGATGAGGAGAAGATCAATGAAACTACTGATGAACACGAAGAGTGTGAAAACGATGAAGATCTAAGCATGAAAAACGGGTCAGAATCCAGTATGGTACATTAACAGAGATCAGTTTTACTTGACAATACACAATGGAGGACTTCCAATTATTAGTGCAGAGTATGGAACATATGTCAGAGACTGGCAGTTAAGTGTCACTTCTCTGACAGTCTGATCTTGAATGGAAATGAGCATCTTGAATTTTCATGGACTTGAGTGAAAGTTGCAGATAGGGAGAGTCAGTGTTTCTTCAGAATCTAGCCTTTAGGTTGTGTATGAGCCACTCATACACCCTTCTCTTTCAGGGGGAAGGTTTAGCTTGCGTATGAACCAGTAACTGCAGAAATTGCAATTGTTCTGTGAACATTTGGCTTATCCCATGGCCAGAAAGGCAGTCTCTCTGCTGCCAAGCTACAGAGCTTTACATTGCAGGAAGCTACTTAGTTAAGAACTAAACAAGAACAGGATATGAAGAAAGCTGTCAGGCAGGCTCCAGTAATGGGAGTTGCCTCTTATGCAAGGGAACTGAAAGTCAGGACAGTTGGCTCTGTCATTTCCTTTCTAGGGAACACTGGAAACCTAACTTATCCCTTGTATTTTAGTTTCATAGGGTCCAAGGTCAGAAAGAATCACATGTCACTTAGTCCAGACCGTTCATACTCCACCACCCTCATTCATACCTTAAGTAAGATAAGGACAAAACAGCTCTCGGTTCACCTCTTTCTAAGGAAGGCATAACCTGTAGCTTCTTCCCTACGTAAGAAACTTGGGGATCCTTAGATGGAAGGCAATTCACTGCAGAGCTGTGTGATATTACTGATGCTGAAAGCATCAAGACGATGAACTTGCATGTTACTATCATGGAACTAATAAACCTTGTTTTCCCATTTTTACAGCAAACTTGAAGTTGTTATCAATTTTTTACATATACTGTACCCCAAGCTGTGTAAACACTGGAACGTGCTCAGGATTGTAGCAGCTGCAATGATAATTTTTGCTGTGGTGTTGGGAATCTACAATTCCTTCAGCTCCTCGTCTTCTTCCTGTGTTGAGCTATCAGATTGATCACAAAGGAAAGCCACCTGCTCTGCTGTCCAACAATACTCCTGGTGGAACTCAGGACTGCAACATGAGCAACGCACAGAATAAAAATGGAATGATCAGACATGTACGCTACATCAGCAAGCACACACTTTAAAACACAGTTGTTTAAAGCAAGGTAGTGCCCTGCCATTTTCTAGTTGTTAAATGTGATCAGTAACACACAGTATGTTCTGTGCCATCAGACTAGGGAATGGATTGTGTTTTTAACTAGCCAAACTGACCATCCAATAAACACTACTGTCTTTTTCATACTGATTGTATCTGACTGATATGATTTAAATATCAAGCAAAGCACATTTAAGTAATACTAAGGCTGCAACACTAATTGAATAAAATGAGGACCATCATGATGACGGTAGATACGTGGGACACTAGTTCCTATGCTTCTGAGGAAAGCTTTAAAACGTAATGTTATAGACTATTGGCTTGAATTTCTTGGCTTTTGTTGCTGGTTTAAATGTCATTAACGTTGTGACACAATACTATTTTTCTTCCATTCTTCAAAATGTAAGGCAGGGAGCAGCCCTTTGTTGAAAACAAAATAAACATCAACCCTCAAACCAACCCATATTCCTTCTGTAATTCCACAGGATGTATTACACCAGGGGTGAGCCTGGCCCAATATTAATACTGTCGTCCAAAATTAAGCATGGACTATGTAAGTACACATGTTGTTCGAAATCTCTGCTGAATAGAAATCTAGGGTGTAACACACGTCAAAGTCCAGATCCATGGGAGAGGGGGTGTCTTCTGCTCTAGGAAGCCTCTTGCTGTCTTGTGGGAATATGATCTACACTGCAGCTTTGCTGTTCTTCTGAATAAGAGTGCAATGCCTAGAGTCCAGTGTTACCAGGCAGGCTGAACATCCCTCCTCTCTCCACCCTCCGTCTTTACACCATACCAAATTAAGGCATAAGTCTTTACACCATACCAAATTAAGTGAAGGCTTTTGGGTGAACAGTAGGGATTTATGCTGCCTGAGCTGCTCCTTGGAGCTTCCTTCGTCCACGACCGTCCATAACAACCTAGCACTGGGCAGAGTGTAGCTCTGTTTGTTCATTCAAAATGCTTATTGATGGAATGGTTTCCATCAAGTGGTTGCTGCATATGCTCAGTACCTCATTCTCAGTCTTCAGACATGCTTTCAAACACCAACAAGTTACTAGACTATTACAAATGAATAACTTCCCCAGCTTTTTTTCCGTAATTACTCCCATATGGGAATTATGAGCTAAAGAGAATCAAAACACTTTTGCTGCTATTGGAGGCCTTAGCGAGTATATTATTACAAAATGCCCAGATCAGTTTTTTGAAGAAAATGCACCCGTGGGCTTGCATACTATTTCAGGGTGTATGATTTGTACATCCTGCAGAACCTGAGGTATGATGCCTGATGGGGATGTGTAGCTTTCAATAGTCCACCTAGGTTTTCAAGCTGTTTAGTGCCAGTACTGGTGTGAATCCCAGTGAAGTAAATGGGACTTGTTGACACTGTACAGCTGGAGGCTCATGCTGACAGTGACACTGGAATGTATTACAGAGACTTGGATTGGTTGTTGTTTGTGTAGGCATATGAAATAAGTTCATGGAGTGTTGAGTCAGGCAGTTCTCCCCTTGACTCAGGAAAACAGGAAGTCATGTGCAGTACAGAATTCTAGCTCATCTGCAGATGCTATGATGAACTGCAACCTGTTTTCTTTCAGTTTAGTTCCCAAATTAAACTTGAGTCAAGCTTTTTAACTAGACACAAAAGTTGTTTAATTCAGATTTCTCCCAATGGCCACAAAATGTCTCCCCAGCCCAGGGAAGTTTTTCTTTAATGTTAACCAACTAGTTTCATTTTATCATGTGGTTTTCCAGATAGCTGTTGCTGGAGAGATTGAGAGAGAGAGAGAGAGAGAGAGAGTGTCCAGACAAACATCATTGTTGCCAAAAAAAAAGAGAAAAAGTCATTAATTTTAACCATTTGGGTATCACTCTTTAAAGAGCTTGAGAGAAGTAAGGGAATCCTGAATGTAATTAAGGAAGTTCAATAAGGCTAAAGGGAATGTAATTTTGCACTAAACTTGGAAAAAGTAAAGAATCCAACAAATAAACAAGGATGTTTTTGCAGATTATGTAATTAGGAGATCTGAGGGAGAAAGAGGAAGTATAGTGATGTTTCATTCATTAAGTACTGATGGCTTTTCAAATACTGTGTTTTAATGAAAATAAGTGTCATTGCAATGATACCTAAAAGCTACATGTTTTGGAAAAGAGACTATCCAATCCCAAATGGCTGAAGTTATCCAAATTAGGAAGTTCATTATGTTCAGTTATACGGATGAGGTGACCAGCTGACTTTACAAAACAAAGTATTGGTATCCATCATTCCTGATCAGCTTAAGCAACTCCTGCTATATGTATATATTCAGGCTAAAATCCATCTCTGCACAGGAACCAAGCCACATAAAGCCCACTTGTGACTTTAAAGCAGTGTGTGGGCTTATTGTGGACTGTCTTTATGGGCATGAATATCACCCCTAAATAGCTCCATTAATCCAAGTCGAATTATTTGCATGGATTCAAGTAAGCAGAATTGAGCTCTTTGGGCCTTCTGTTCCCTAAGGCAAGGGATGAAAGGAATCCAAGTGCTGAAAGGAGGATTATGAGATGAAAAAGAAATCCAGTGAAAGTCATCCAGAAATAACTTGGAGTTTTATGCCTCCTGCCATCAGGAATCCATGTGTTCTCCTCATTGCTGCCAATGGGGGAAATGCAGTGAACAGGAGTTCCTGAAGATAAGTACGGTGCCATTTTAAAGTAATAGCAACACTGTGGCACACTAGAATACAGTCATATAAATTGCTCTGTTAATCCGTGAGCATACTGATTTCAGTTCGCTATTTCTGAAAAGTGCATCAAGGAGCATGTATCAGACAAAGAAGAGTAGGTCAGTTATTTGTACTATTCATACCAAAATAGTTTTTTGAAGTGCAATATTTTTCTGCTTTAAACACAACACTATTGTTTCTCATGCACAGCACTGATGTTTTAAGGAGGAGGAACTGAAGTGGAGGCACTATTTTTGTGTCCTATTTAAATTTGTAACTTTGTAAGACATTGCACAGGTGTGCTAGTATTGTACTGTATAGTAGCACATACTTGAGTTTTGAAATAAAAGTCTGGTTTCAAAGTCCTTCCTATTGTTGGCACTCGACTTATTTTGCCATTTATGCATGTGTCAGATTTTTACCCACACACAAGTACTTGAAAGGAACCATAAAACTAACTTATTTATGAGCTAATAACGTTTTCCATGCTGCTCTTGCACTTGGTTTTTGGTGCATTTCCAAGGGAAGATGTGTAAAGTATTAGTATAATCAGTGCTCATTCCATTGATGGGGAACAGTGTATGTCTTTCTAAAATGTGGGTACATCTACAAGAAACCTATCTCTTGCAAGGAGTGGAGGATGACAGGAGAACTTGAAAGATAGGCACCATCACTGCAGTTAAGTGGCCTTGTTCTATTCTAGGACATTGTCCAATGATGAGCAAACCTCTGATCCAGAAAACCTTTACCCAAAATAACACTTGTTAGTCCACACATACACACACACAAAACAAATCCTGTAGCAGTTGAGGGAATTGTTAGCATGAATACAAAGGCTGTT
Organism: Sphenodon punctatus; assembly: GCA_003113815.1. Lineage (NCBI taxonomy): Eukaryota > Metazoa > Chordata > Lepidosauria > Sphenodontia > Sphenodontidae > Sphenodon > Sphenodon punctatus. Next base: position 941,954 of record QEPC01010659.1, read on the forward strand.
ACTTCTGCAAGATTCTTGTTTTTATAAACCTCCATTTCTTAACTAAAGAACATTGTCAAAAGGCTATCCCCAATCTTGATCTAGAGATTCTTATCTGACCAATTAAAGAAAATAGAAAACACTTTAAACAGATTTTTTTAAAATAGCCTATCTATAGAATAATCTGGGAAGGCAGCCTCTAATTGTTGAACCATGAGTAGTCAAGTAAAAGCATTGCCAAGGCCACTTAACATTAATGCTATTTCTTAGTCAAAAGGTCCCAGGACCAGGGGGACCACTGGTGCCTAGGGATGTGCGAACGTGGTTCGGATGTTCGGAGTTCAGACCGAACTCGGTCTGTTCGGACAGCTGAGGCAACTGAGGAGCAGACTTCCTGGCACCAGGGGTGGAGAGGCTTGAAGTAGCAGCCAGCCTACCCAATCACCATTCCTTTTCTTCTCAGGCCACTGGCTTCTCAGTCTGCGATTGGGCATGGGGGAAGGGGGAGCTAGGCTGCACAGAGCCAATGGGGCTTGTGGTAAGGCGGGCACAGCAAGTAACAAAAGTCATTGCCCTCCCCCCTTCCAACACCTTCTGAGCTAGCCACTGATCCTGTCAGCAGGCATTTTCAAAAGTCTCACTCACCAAGCAGTTTGTGTTCCTCCCAATCCATTGTCATCCTCCTCCTATTTTACCCATCCCACACATTTACCTCCCTAGTATAATTTATTTAGATTAGATAGATTTAGGCATTATTTTTATTTTTTACCCATCTCTGTGTTCTTTCTCCCTACCCTCCATTGAATCCTCCCACTATATATTCCATCCCTGATTCCCTTCCCCTGTTTTGGGATTTATTTAGAGTAGCATTAGATTGACAATGATTTAGCTTTCATTTCAGTTTTTTACCCTCCCTGTGTTGCTTATTGTGAGCTGTCTGTATTCCGCCCCCCCTCCCAATCCCTGTGTGTAGATAGATAGATAGATTAGATAGTGTGTAGTGATTCAGTTTTATAGTGTGTTTGTAGGACTAGGCCTTTGTGTTGTTAGATATTCCATTTAGTTCCATAGGTTTTAGAATAGTTAATAGCAGATATATAAATAAAATCTCTGGGTGCATTCTTTGAGTTAGAAGACATCGAGAAGGGAAGTAGGAGAGGCCAGTCTGCTGCCCATAAGGTGGGCAATGGGGCACATGGCAGAGGTGGTAGCAGGGCTGGCCCAAGGCATGTGCCACTGGTGCCTAGGAACATGGCCCCATGGCAGCCTCCGAGGGTTGGAGAGGGAGTCGGGACACAGCCGTTTAAAAAAAATTTCCCCACCCCCACTGATAGCAAAGCCCGCTGCCCGGCTGCCTGTCCCGTCTTGGGGGTTTTTTTTCCATGGCCCTGGGCCCTGCCAGTTGACACATGCCCCCCCCCTCTGCTCCACGCCGCCGCCTTCTCCGGGCGCCCCACCGACGCTGTCTGCCCCGTGGAAAGGGGGAGAGTGAGACCAGGCAGCTGGGCCGGGGCTGCTCAGTGCTCACTGCCTCTATCGGAGGGAGTCAGCCTTTCCTTAGGGAGGGTAGCAAGCTCGCCTTCCCCCCCACACACATACACACACACACCTGCCGACGCTGTGGAAAGAGGGAGAGTGGTGAGACCAGGCAGCCAGGCTGAGGCTGCTCAGTGCTCACTGCTTGCCTCTATGGGAGGGAACCTTTCCTTAGGGAGAGTAGCAAGCTCGTCTCCCCCGCCCCCCCAGCCCACCAATGCTGTCTGCCCCCAGGGCCGGCCCCAGGCATGCGGATCCCATCCCTCACCTGCCTCTCCCTCCACTGTAGGCTGCAGCAGCAGCAGCTGGGACAACCTATCGAACTGGTAGATAAAGCTGTTTGTTTACAAACAGCTCCTCCCCATGTGCTGATCAGAAGGTTGTAATCTTGTAAAGAAGGTTCTTGGAGATGGCACCTAACATTCTCACAACTGGGTTGTGCATGCTCACCCTATTCAAATAATAGCCACATCATGGTCTCGAGCTCCTCTTGTATAAAAAGTGCTCTCCCCCCTCAGAATGACAGTTCCATCCAACCCTTTCTATAAATAGAAGGAAAAAATTCCATGCAAGGCTGGGAGGGTGGGTGTTGTGAAAATGTTTGGAGCCATCTCAAAGAACCTTATTTACAAGGTAGCAAGCTTCTGTTCTTCTTCAAGTGGCTCCTCACATGCTATTTTTACATGGCTCCGCTGGGTGGGGGGGTCCGTGGGCGCGCCAGTGCATGGATGGGGCATGCGCACGACTGCACACACATCCCCACTCACCCACCACTCATCCACACCCACATAGTAACCACCATTTCCCCCGGTTGCTCCGTGCGTGGGGACGAGGGGGGGTGAGTGGGAATGCGTGTTAGGCGGGTGCACATGATTGAAAATGAACATGCAAGGAAGCTATAAATTTCAGTGCAGCCATAAGGTTCCGCCGGCCTTTGGGGCCCCACAGCAAGGTTTGGCACATGGCCCCTCAAACCCTTGGCGGACCCTGGGTGGTAGGGACTGTACCAGTGGAGTGGCAGCATGCAGCAGCAGCCAGACCCCATCACCATGCCCCAAGCTCCACAGGCCTGATTTTTGGAGACATGATGTTCTTCCAGGGCCAACAATGTCCCCCATTATTGATGTGATCCCCAGCAGTCCTTCTGGGGGGCTATCTGCAAGTTGAGTCCCTGCTGGCACATCTTGGGGCTAATACGCTTCATGTGCTGATGCTGTCAGGTAGGGATCTGACAAGCTGTATATACAAACATACAATCAGATTCTGCCACCTGCCAGAAGCAGCACAGAGGGGTAAAAGATTCGACAGTTCAAACTCAGCTGGTAACAGATGTAACTTTTATAATAACTTTTTAAAAAACAAACATTAACAATAGATCAAAACATAAAAATAACAAACTTAAGTGTCTCAGGGCCAAACGATACCGATACTGAAAATAAAATCTTTGAAATCGGTATCAATATCGGTACCAATACCAATTTCCGAATGTTTGGCCGAACCGAATATGGCCAAACCTAACAACCAAACCCGAACTCAGTTCCTGAACCAAACGACTGAACCTGAACTTAGTTTTTGAACCGAACGGCTGAACATCCAAACCGCGTTCTGTTCGCACATCCCTACTGGTGCCATCAGCCCTAAGTTCAAGACCACTGTTTGGAATATTGCTCCAATACTGATACATGTCCTGTCTAGAGGTCATGGTGAAGAATGAACAAGATCCATTATTATCTTCAGAGATGCACAGAAGAGATGAGACCTGTAGATGCTTCAGTCCAAGAGCCTGGAATGGGTGTTTTGAAGAAGGCAATGAAAAGTCTCTTCAGTAAGCCAGAAAAAACGGCTAAGTTATTAAGTAAGGTACTCCAAAAATGGGGGTTGCTTGAAGTAAGGCTAAGAACATGAGGTAAAGTGAAAGGAGAGAATTCATGGGATAGGAGGCAGTGTCCAATAGTGGATTGGTGTAGTAGGGAAGGGAAGTAAAGAGTAGGGAAGTAAAGAGTAGGACTGTGTGGTCAGTGTTCACAGTGGAGAGAAGTAAATAGTGGAGTGCCCCAGGGATCTGTACTGGGACCAGTGTTGTTTAATGATTTGGAAAAGGAAGTAAAAAGTGAGCTGATCACATTTGCAGATGGTACAAAGTTATTCAAGTTGCTAAAACCCAAGCAGACTACGAAGAATTGCAGGAGGATCTTGCAAGACTGGGTATCTAAAGGGCAGATGAAATTTAATGTGGACAAGTGCAAAGTGACGCACATAGGGAAAAATAATCCAAACTATATGTACACAATGTTGGGTTCTAAATTATTTATTTATTTATTTATTTATTTGCATTTTTTAGTTGCTCTCTCATGCCATGGCATCTTGGGGCAACTTACAAAAGCAAAGTATCAACAATAAAATTTTAAAAATAAAAACAACAGTATCATTTTAAAATTCTATAAAACACATCATCCCCCCCCCCCCATCCCATCCTCCCATCATCCCCTCCAAAGGCCTGGGCAAACAGCCAGGTCTTACAGGCTCGGCGAAAAGCCAACAGACCTGGGGTCAGGCGGGCTTCCTCTGGAAGGGAGTTCCAGAGTCACGGCATGGCCACCGAGAATGCCCTCTCCATTGTGGCCCCCCCATTTTACACAGGGGACCTCCAGGAAGGCGCCCCCAGCAGACCAAAAGGGTCGTCCTGGGACGCAGAGGGTGAGGCACCTTGAATCTGGCTCGGTACACTATAGGAAGCCAGTGCAGAGCACGGGCGTAATGTGCTCCCATCGACCCGTGTCCGTGAGGAGACGAGCTGCCGCATTCTGCGCTAGCTGCAGCCTCTGAACCAGCATCAAGGGAAGCCCCACGTAGAGCGTGTTACAGTAGTCAAGCCTCGAGGTAATGAAGGCATGAATGAGGGTGGCCAGGTCGGGCCTGGAAATGCACGGTCACAGCCTCCGCACCAGATACAACTGGCGGAAGGCAGCTTTAGCCACCGCCTCCACCTGTTGATCCAGGTGGAGGTCTGAGTCCAATAACACTCCCAGACTCTGAACCTGCTGGGCTACAGGAGTGCGGACCCCCCCTACCAGGGGGGCCAACACCTCCCTCACCCTACCCACCACCGTTACCTCCATCTTGTCGGGATTGAGCCTCAGTCTGCTCTGCCACATCCGATCCACCACGGCCTCCAAACACTGGGAAAGTACAGAGATGGCAGGACCTGGATCAGTTGAAAAGGAGAGGTACATCTGTGTATCATCAGCATATTAGTGACATTGCACCCCGAACCTTCTCATGATCTCCCCCAAGGGCTGCATATACACATTAAACAATAGCAGAAACAGAATTGAACCCTGTGGAATGCCACAGTTTAAGGCCCTGGGGCTAGATGTTTCAGCCCCCAACACCACCCACTGGCTTCTCTCCAAGAGGAATGACTGGAACCACCCAAGGACAGTTCCGTCCAGACCCCCCAGAGCTCGCAGTCATCTCAACAGCAGCCCATGGTCCACGGTATCAAAAGTGGCCAAGAGATCTAGGAAGATCAGAAATGTTAAACGTCCTACGTCCATCTCCCGGCGTAAATCGTCCACCAAGGCCACCAGCGCTGTCTCTGTACCATAGCCAGGGCGGAACCCAGACTGAAAAGGGTCGAGGAAACCGATGCTGTCCAGATGACCCTGGAGCTGCCGTGCCACCGCCCATTCAATAATCTTCCCTGAAAAGGGGAGATTAGAGACAGGTCGGTAGCTGGTGAGTGCGTCCACATTCAAAGATGACTTCTTCAACAGGGGGCGCACCACAACCTCCTTGAGACTGGGTGACAATCTCCCCTGCCGAAGGGGACTACCATCGCCAGCACCATCCCCAAAGTCTCCCTGGAGGCTTTCACCAACCAGGACGGGCATGGATCTAATTCGCAACTGGTGGCTCTGACCGACCCCAGGACATCCACCACATCGGCTGGCGTCACTTCCTGAAACTCATCCCAAGAAGATGGATCAGACGGGGCCTCCATAGCCTCATGCTCATCTCCCATTGTTCCTAATCCAGTGTCAAAGTCACTCTGGATCCGAGCGATCTTGTCTGCAAAGTAGGTGGCAAATTCCTCACAGCGGGACTGGGACAAGTCCCCATCCAGGCGGAGGGAGGCCAGACTGACCAGCCCCCACACCACTCGGAACAGCTCCGCTGGATGCGACTTTGCAGATGCTATGAGGGCAGCAAAGAACTCTTCTTTGCTGTCCTCACAGCCTCAACATAGGACCACAAGTGCATCCTATGGAGAAGTCAATCGGATTCAGAGTGAGTCCGATGCCAGCATCGCTCTAGTCGCCTGCCTGCCTGTTTCATACACCGCAGCCCCTCAGTAAACCAAGGGACCCTGCAATGATGAGACGGAGGCAGGGGACATCTCAGAGGCACCCTGTTGATGGCCTCCCCCATCAGAGTATTTTAATATTAGACCAGCTCATTGACAGAGTGACCATCAGGGTCTAAGGTTAACTCCCTCAGGACCTCTTGGAACCACTGAGGTTCCATCAGCCTCTGAGGGTGGACCAACCTAACTGGTCCATTCCCCTTCTGGAGGTGGTGTGCTGAGATACTGGCCTGTAGGAGATAATGATCCATCCATGACAAGGGTATAGCCTTCACCTCCCCCACTAATGGATCACCCGCCTCAAGGCCAGAACAGAAGACCCAGTTGAGGGTATGCCCCCCCACATGGGTTGGGCAGTTAACAACCTGAGACAAATCCATGGTTGCCATGGCAGCCATGAACTCTCGCTCCACTCCCACAAGGCCGGCATTGGCATGGGCGTTGAAGTCCCCCAGGACCAAACTCCTGGAGGAGTTCACCACCACCTCCGAGGCCAGCTCCACTAGATTGGCAAGGGATGCCGCTGGGCAGGAAGGGGCTCAGTACACCAGCAGCACCCCAAGCTTGCCCCCAGCCAAATAAAACACCACATGGAGGGCCTCAACCCCTGGAATCTCATGAACTGGCTATCTCCTAACTGGCCATTCCTCTCTAAAAACAATAGCTACACCACCCCCCTGATCCTCCATGCGGGGCTGCTGCTGCATGGCATACCTGGCCGGAACGAGGTCAGCCAAAGTTGGTCCTGCCTCCTCGTCCAGCCAGGTCTTCGTAATACATGCAAGGTTCCCATCCCAGTCCAGGATCAAATCATGGATGACCAGAGCCTTATTTACTATGGACCTCGCATTTAGCAGCAGCAGCCCTTTATAGACGGCCCTTAGACCCTGCTCCTCCCTCACCCTCAGTGGGGGGAGGTGTGACTCTCTCAATCTCCACCAGGAAACTCAGTCCCCTAGGAATGCGAGTCACCTGCCCCCTTGGACCATACCGTCCCCGCCCCATAACCACCCCAATTGCCACACACACACCCTCCGTCCACTCCATCCTGATCCCCTCCCACAGGCTTTCCACCCAGGATCCTCCGGAGTCTCCCTCCCCATTTTTCCCCACCCTCTCCCCATCCCATTCCCATCCCTCTCCCATTTCTCCCCCCAACTCTTTCCCCCCAAACTCCCTCCTCTGATTGGTCCTCCTGCTGCCACCAGGGGCGAACATCAGAGACATTTCCCCTTCCCCGCCTGACCTCCCCCTGCCACTGGGCATTGGGCGAAGCCCCACACCTGCTGCCACCAGGTGTTGGCCCACCCCGCCCACCCCCTGCTGCCACCAGGGGACAGCGCCAGGGAAACCTCCCACCACCACCACCAACTACTCCCACCATCATACTTCAACCCCCCTTCCTTATCCCACCCTAGCCTTTCACAACCCTCAANCGGGATTGAGCCTCAGTCTGCTCTGCCACATCCGATCCACCACGGCCTCCAAACACTGGGAAAGTACAGAGATGGCAGGACCTGGATCAGTTGAAAAGGAGAGGTACATCTGTGTATCATCAGCATATTAGTGACATTGCACCCCGAACCTTCTCATGATCTCCCCCAAGGGCTGCATATACACATTAAACAATAGCAGAAACAGAATTGAACCCTGTGGAATGCCACAGTTTAAGGCCCTGGGGCTAGATGTTTCAGCCCCCAACACCACCCACTGGCTTCTCTCCAAGAGGAATGACTGGAACCACCCAAGGACAGTTCCGTCCAGACCCCCCAGAGCTCGCAGTCATCTCAACAGCAGCCCATGGTCCACGGTATCAAAAGTGGCCAAGAGATCTAGGAAGATCAGAAATGTTAAACGTCCTACGTCCATCTCCCGGCGTAAATCGTCCACCAAGGCCACCAGCGCTGTCTCTGTACCATAGCCAGGGCGGAACCCAGACTGAAAAGGGTCGAGGAAACCGATGCTGTCCAGATGACCCTGGAGCTGCCGTGCCACCGCCCATTCAATAATCTTCCCTGAAAAGGGGAGATTAGAGACAGGTCGGTAGCTGGTGAGTGCGTCCACATTCAAAGATGACTTCTTCAACAGGGGGCGCACCACAACCTCCTTGAGACTGGGTGACAATCTCCCCTGCCGAAGGGGACTACCATCGCCAGCACCATCCCCAAAGTCTCCCTGGAGGCTTTCACCAACCAGGACGGGCATGGATCTAATTCGCAACTGGTGGCTCTGACCGACCCCAGGACATCCACCACATCGGCTGGCGTCACTTCCTGAAACTCATCCCAAGAAGATGGATCAGACGGGGCCTCCATAGCCTCATGCTCATCTCCCATTGTTCCTAATCCAGTGTCAAAGTCACTCTGGATCCGAGCGATCTTGTCTGCAAAGTAGGTGGCAAATTCCTCACAGCGGGCCTGGGACAAGTCCCCATCCAGGCGGAGGGAGGCCAGACTGACCAGCCCCCACACCACTCGGAACAGCTCCGCTGGATGCGACTTTGCAGATGCTATGAGGGCAGCAAAGAACTCTTCTTTGCTGTCCTCACAGCCTCAACATAGGACCACAAGTGCATCCTATGGAGAAGTCAATCGGATTCAGAGTGAGTCCGATGCCAGCATCGCTCTAGTCGCCTGCCTGCCTGTTTCATACACCGCAGCCCCTCAGTAAACCAAGGGACCCTGCAATGATGAGACGGAGGCAGGGGACATCTCAGAGGCACCCTGTTGATGGCCTCCCCCATCAGAGTATTTTAATATTAGACCAGCTCATTGACAGAGTGACCATCAGGGTCTAAGGTTAACTCCCTCAGGACCTCTTGGAACCACTGAGGTTCCATCAGCCTCTGAGGGTGGACCAACCTAACTGGTCCATTCCCCTTCTGGAGGTGGTGTGCTGAGATACTGGCCTGTAGGAGATAATGATCCATCCATGACAAGGGTATAGCCTTCACCTCCCCCACTAATGGATCACCCGCCTCAAGGCCAGAACAGAAGACCCAGTTGAGGGTATGCCCCCCCACATGGGTTGGGCAGTTAACAACCTGAGACAAATCCATGGTTGCCATGGCAGCCATGAACTCTCGCTCCACTCCCACAAGGCCGGCATTGGCATGGGCGTTGAAGTCCCCCAGGACCAAACTCCTGGAGGAGTTCACCACCACCTCCGAGGCCAGCTCCACTAGATTGGCAAGGGATGCCGCTGGGCAGGAAGGGGCTCAGTACACCAGCAGCACCCCAAGCTTGCCCCCAGCCAAATAAAACACCACATGGAGGGCCTCAACCCCTGGAATCTCATGAACTGGCTATCTCCTAACTGGCCATTCCTCTCTAAAAACAATAGCTACACCACCCCCCTGATCCTCCATGCGGGGCTGCTGCTGCATGGCATACCTGGCCGGAACGAGGTCAGCCAAAGTTGGTCCTGCCTCCTCGTCCAGCCAGGTCTTCGTAATACATGCAAGGTTCCCATCCCAGTCCAGGATCAAATCATGGATGACCAGAGCCTTATTTACTATGGACCTCGCATTTAGCAGCAGCAGCCCTTTATAGACGGCCCTTAGACCCTGCTCCTCCCTCACCCTCAGTGGGGGGAGGTGTGACTCTCTCAATCTCCACCAGGAAACTCAGTCCCCTAGGAATGCGAGTCACCTGCCCCCTTGGACCATACCGTCCCCGCCCCATAACCACCCCAATTGCCACACACACACCCTCCGTCCACTCCATCCTGATCCCCTCCCACAGGCTTTCCACCCAGGATCCTCCGGAGTCTCCCTCCCCATTTTTCCCCACCCTCTCCCCATCCCATTCCCATCCCTCTCCCATTTCTCCCCCCAACTCTTTCCCCCCAAACTCCCTCCTCTGATTGGTCCTCCTGCTGCCACCAGGGGCGAACATCAGAGACATTTCCCCTTCCCCGCCTGACCTCCCCCTGCCACTGGGCATTGGGCGAAGCCCCACACCTGCTGCCACCAGGTGTTGGCCCACCCCGCCCACCCCCTGCTGCCACCAGGGGACAGCGCCAGGGAAACCTCCCACCACCACCACCAACTACTCCCACCATCATACTTCAACCCCCCTTCCTTATCCCACCCTAGCCTTTCACAACCCTCAACCCCCCCCCTTTTAAAACCAACCACAATTGACTCAAGGGATCCCTAATGGCCGCACCCTTTGTCCACGACCCTGCAGCAAAGCCGGTGGCAGTTCCTTCTTATGCTCCCCCCCCCCAGACAACTTGCGGGTCAGTGGATCATGCCTGAGCACTCAGCCCAGGTGCACCAGCTTCTAGACTCCCCTAACCCCCAGTACTGTTCTTTTCTTCCCCAAAGATGGACAGTGGGGGTCTGGAGTGGCAGCTGGAGCAACACCGCGAGATCGGCAGTGGCAGCAAACACCCCCAGGGGATCCCAGCCAGATGGTGAAGGTAAGTCCTGCTGAAGAAACCCCCAGAGGCTCCTTCTTATGCCTCCCCCGGACAACTTTTGGGTCAGGGCGTCATGCCTGAGCACCCAGCCCAGGTGCACCGGCTTCTAGGCTCCCCTAACCCCCAGGAATTAGGAATTCCCTAAATTAGGAATTGCTACTAAGGAAAAATATCTTGGAGTCAATGTGGACAATACACTGAAATCTTCAGGTCAATGTGCAGCCACAGCCAAACAAGCAAACAGGATGTTAAGACTTATTCCGAAACAGAGATTAAAACTATAAATATCATAATGTCTCTATATAAATCTATGGTGCGACCACACCTTGAATACCGTGTGCAGTTGTGGTCACCCCATCTCAAAAAAGATATAGTAGAACTAGAAAAGGTACAGGAGAAGGGCAATGAGAATGATAAAGGGTATGGAACAGCTCCCATATGAAGAGACTGAGGCTTGACAGGTTTGGGTTCTTCAGCTTGGAGAAGAGATGACACAGGGGCTATAATAGTAGTTTATAAAATCATGAGTGGTGTGGAACAAGTAAATAGGGAAGTTATTTACCCTCTCAAATAGTACTAGAACGACAGGAAACTCCATGAAACTAACTAGTAGCAGATTTAAAACAAACGTGTTTTTTCACTCAACGCACAATTAATTTGTGGAATCTGTTGCCAGAAGATGTAGATAGTAGGGGTGGGACCCCGGGCCCAATACCGGCTACCGGATTTACCGGTTACCGGTTCTAGAAAAACCAGATTCCCGGATTAAATCCGGTATACCGGTACCGGATTTATTTCATTGGTTTCAATGGGGCGCTGTGTCCCCATTGAAACCAATGAAATATCCCTCCCCCTCCC
>QEPC01010659.1:964154-999220 GCA_003113815.1 Sphenodon punctatus
AACCTGACCCCATGTGGGTATTGAGCGTGATGAACATCTGGCGCGCGCCGTTCAGACGTTCAGGGCCCTTTGGCCCCACGGGGGGGTTGAGCATGGTTCAGTGTGGTTGAGCGTGATCTCGTAACGTCTGAAATCACCCACAGTTAGCAGGCCTGGTCTTTCACATGGGAAAGGCTTGCTCTGAATGCCCCCTCATGGAGGTTTTCCTGTCTCCCACCAAGTGCTACCACTGTCTGTTCCTACTGGACTGCCCCAGCCTGCAATCTCTAGGTGGAGGCACCAGTCCAGGTTAACACTGGTGATTTTACTCGCGGATGATGAGGCTGGATTTTGAGCCCTGTCATCCACAAATAAAATTGCAGTGGAACGCTGTTCACACCAGCAGTACTTCTGTCATGTCCTTCTCCCTCCAATATTTAAAAAGGGTTCCAGAGGCGATCCTGGAAACTATAGACTAGTGAGCCTGACATCTAGGCTGGGAAAAATACTGGAAACTATTATTAAAACCAGATTCATGGGGCACATTGATAAACATGGATTTAGCAAAGGAAGTCGTGCCTCACTAATCTTTTGGAATTTTTTGAGTGAGTGAACAAGCATGTGGATGAGGGGGATCCAGCTGATATAGTGTATCTGAATTTTCAGAAACCAGTTGATAAGGTCCCTCATGAGAGACACTTGAGGAAATTAAAAAGCCATGGGACAGGAAGCAGTGTTCTGTTCTGGATTGGTCACTGGCTAAATGATAGGAAGCAAAGAGTAGGACTAAATGGTCAATTTTCACAATGGAAAGAATAGGGATGGGCGAACAGATCACAGTTCGGGTTCGGCCGTTCGGTTCGGTCCAGTTCAGTTCACCTGTTCAGTTCAGCTGTTCGGTTCGTTCACCGCATTCAGGTTCGGCCATTTGGTTCAGTTCAGTTCGGTTCGGGCGTTTGGGAAAAGGCTCTCTGTGCAAGGAATGATGGCACCAGACCCATGATGGTGGGTCCTGGGGCTAGAATGGCAGCTTCTAGGTATTGGACACAGCCCTCCCTGCCTGTAACTTGGCCCCAGAACCCTGACGGTGGATCCTGGGGCTGGAGTGGCTGTTTCTTGATGCGCTGGAATAACATCGTCTCCATGCAAGGAATGATGGCCCCAGACCCATGATGGTGGGTCCTGGGGCTACTAGAGTGGCAGCTTCTAGGTATTGGTCACAGCCCTCCCTGCCAGTAACTTGGCCCCAAAACCCTGATGGCGGATCCTGGGGCTGGAGTGGCTGTTTCTTGGTGTGTTGGAATGACATCGCCTCTGTGCAAGGAATGATGGCCCCAGACCCATGACGGTGGGTCCTGAGGCTAGAGTGGCAGCTTCTAGATACATATTGGCCACAGCCCTCCCTGCCTGTAATGTAGGCACCAGAACCCTGATGGTGGGTCCTGGGACTGGAGTGGCTGTTTCTTTTTTTATATACATCTATCTCTACATGAAATCTAACTGCTATTAACTATTCTAAAACCTATTGAACTAAATGGAATATCCTAATAATTAACTACAAAGGCCTTGTCCTACAAACACACTGTATCTCTATCTCTATAACTAAGCTAACTACTATGTATATCTATCTAGTAACTGTCTATCAAATAACTATCTATCTATATATACAATATTACACAGGGGGAAACACAAAGAACACAGGGAGGGGTACAAAACTAAAATGAAAATCAATCTAATAATATTCCTACTCTAAATAAATCCAAAACTTAAAACAGGGGAAGGGAATCAGGGATGAAATAAGAGGGAGAGGGGAAGGAAGATTGAACACAGGGAACACAGGGAGGGGTAAAAACAAAAAATAACACCTAAATCTATCTAATATAATCTAAATAAATGATAATCATCATCATATGATGATGATGATGATAAATTATAATATGGAAGTAAATGGGTTGGATGGGTGAAACAGGAGGAGTATGGCAATGGATTAGGAATAGGAAGGAACAAAAATTGCTGGGAGAAAGGGAGCCTTCTGAAACGCCTGCTGTTCAGGAACAGTGACTCGCTCAGAAAGTGTCAGGAAGGAGGGAGGCAATCAGTTTTGTTTCTTGCTGTGCCCACCTCACCGCAAGCCCCATTGGCTCCTTGCAGCCTAGCCCGTGGCCAATCGCAGACTACGAAGCCAGTAGTCTGAGGTGAAAAGGGATGGTGATTGGGCAGGCTGGCTGCTACTCCAAGCCTCTCCACCCCTGGTGCCTGGAAGTCTGCTCCTCAGTTGACTCCCCCTCTCTATCATGTTTTGCCTTCCAGTGACACGTTTTTGCCAACCAAATTCACCCAAATGTGATCTGAACTGACAGAACTGTTCGGTCATTTCGACGTTCGGAATTGAGTTCAGTTCTGTCAGTTCTTGTTCAGATTCGGGTTCGGGTTCGGTCGGCCGAACAGGCCAAGGGGGGGGTTGGGACTGGGTGGGGGACAGGCGGCCTAGCCCTCCCCTGGTGGGGGTCCAGGTCTACTCTGGGTGCAGGTGGGGCTTGAGGCCCCCAACAGTGTACAGGGAGGCTCCCCCCCCAGGACTGAGGCAGGGGGTTATACTTACAGATATCCCTCCCCCTACAAGAGTGCAGGGAGCCCCCCCTCGGGACTGAGGTGGGGGGATATAATTACAGACACCCCCCAGATGTGCAGTAGAGTGCCAGCTGAGGCCCCTCGTTGCCCATGCTGCCCCCCCATCCCAGGGGGCAGCTGCATAGGGGGGTGCATCTAAGGCAGTCAGGTTTGGCATGTGGGGCTCTCCCCAGGGGCCTGAGGAGATTTTCCCCCCTCCTCCTCTCAAGCAATAGGAACCCAGGAAAGGGAGTTTGTAGGGATATTGGGCTATTAGGCCTAACAGGCACAGTGGGGAACGGGGGGGGGACTCCTTCCACACCAAACATTGGGTCATTGCCTCCAGGCCCTTTCTTAAAGATCTTGAGTTAGCAGGATTGTGGACCCGCCACTAGCCATTTGGCCAGAAGTTCCCCCCCCCCCTTTTTCTTGAACCAGCAGTTAAACGAGAACCTGCTCCTTGGGTTAACCCCTTATTGGGTACAAGGGCTATTAGGGACCTATAACAAACTGGTTGTTAATATGGCCCCTCGCACGCGGAGGGGCCAGAAGAAAGCCCCGACAAAGAGGGTTGCTGGGGCGCCATCCAAAGGGGCTAAAAATAAAAGGAAGCAGCAGGGCGGGGCCACCCAGGAGGCAATCCTCCAAGCCATGCAGGCACAGCTAGCTGGCTATCAGGCCCACATAGAGGAGCTGGAAGGGGGCTGTGGGCAACCGACCGACCAGGAGGGTGGCAGACAGGCAGCCGCAATGAGTGAAGTGGCGGGGGTCTCGACCACGGGCAGTGGGGAGGGCCCGCATCACCAGGGAAGTGGGTGGTGGTGGGCCCTCCCATCTCGTTACAGGGATGAAGAGCCGGGGACCAGCAGGCGGAGGTAGGAATCCCCGCCCAACTACCAGGCACAAATCAACGCTCTTCGGCAAGGCATGCAGGCACTGACAGAGAGTCTAGAGATGGCCCAGCGGAGGCAGCGGGGGCCAGCGGGCCCCAGGCCTCGCTACGAGCCCAAACCATTGGAAGATGAGCAAGTCAACGAAGGCTGGTGGGAAGGGGATGGCAACCAGTGGGGGCAAGGGCCCTACAGGGGACAAGAATAAGAATTCCCAGCAGTACCATGTACGCAGGGGGAACAGAGGAAGAGCCAGTACCATTCAAGATGCGAATGGGGATCTCATTCAGGAGGGCGGGGCATATGGTGCCAGGCCAGTGGCTGCGGATATTGCCCGGCCCAGGGATACAAAGTGGCAGCCCAGATATGGGGTGCAGATAGGTGCTGCACGGGTTTGGCCGCACGGTGCTGTGGCCATAAGGAGGAGCCCCGCCCTTTTTCAGGGGGGTATGCAGACATCTCAGCCCCACTGGGCAAGCATCTGATCATGGCCACTAGGGAGATTTGGAGTGGCGAATATATCGATATATTCGCCCTCCTTTTTAGTGACCCTATACCCGACCCCAATGATAAGGAGGAGATGAAAGAGAAGGAGAAGTTTAAAAGGCCAAAGGCGGAGCGCACCTGGTCCTACTGGACAGCTGCCTACACAGTGGGTGTGACACTGGTTAAGTTCCCCGAACGCGGACTGGAGATGATCAAATACTCTGATATTGTGCACCGAGCTTTTGATACGGGAGGTCCTGGAGCATGGCTGCGCTACGATGAATCTTTCCAGCATAGAACAGCCAACAATCCGCACCTGCATTGGGATTTGCATGCCCACGACATTTGGCTGGAATGCATTAGCTGTTCCAGGTATGCCCCGTGGTCGGATAGTGGCCACGTGCTGTCCCGCACAGGGAGAATGCAGCAACCCGAAGGGGGACATAGAGGTAGAGTACGTCAGCCAGCAGGAGGGCCAACATGTTGGGATTTTAATGATGGAGGCAAGTGTTTTCAGGCTCAATATCGATTTAACCACGTGTGCACATAGTGCGCAGGCGACCATGCCGCCTCTGCGTGCACGCGGTTCCAGAAGTACAGAGCTAGAAACTGGGGAGGGAGCAACAGGCAGACCCCCACCAGCCAAGGAGGTGCCACCCAACCACTGGGGAAGGGCGCCAACCCCAGTATGGCATGAGGCATTGAGGGTGGCCACTCGTGGCTACCCTGACCGCCAACTATGTTGTAGAAGGGTTTAGGCAGGGATTCAGGATTCCGACCGAGGGCCCCCGTTACCATTTGGGAGCTAGGAATTTGAAGTCAGCAATGGGGAACGAGCTTCTGGTTCAGCAAAGAATCGACAAGGAAGTTAGGGAAGGGAGGATTCAGGGCCCGTTTGATTAATTGCCTATTCCCACTTTACGGATATCCCCTCCTGGGCATTGTGCCAAAGAAGACCCCAGGGGAGGTTTGCATGATTCACCACTTATCCCATCTCAAAGGGGAGTCGGTGAATGATGCAATCCCTCCCGATCTGTGCTCACATAATTTGACTCCTCAGTCGAAATGGTGCGCTCCTGCGGAAAGGGGGCCCTTCTCGCGAAGTGCGACATCAAGTCTGCGTTTCAACTTCTGCCAGTGCATCTCGAGGACTTTGAGCTCTTGGGCATGCAGTTCCAGGGTAAGTTTTACTTTGACAAGGCAATGCCCATGGGATGTTCCATCTCATGTGCAGCCTTCGAAAAGTTCAGTACCATCCTCAAATGGATCACGCGTCAACATGTGTAAGAACTAGGGGGCCCGAAGCCCCGCCCCCCAGCGCCTCGCGGCAACCCGCAGCGCCAGCAGGGACCTCCGCCCCGCCAGAGGAACTCCCGAGCCCTCACACCCCCGTCCCCGACAGGGATCCACCTGCCGTTTCCCCCGCCGAACTCCCTGACAGGCGGCCGCCGGCCAGGCCACCAGGAAACACGCCGCCGCGCTCCGACTCGGCCCCAGGGGGCGGGGCCAAGCAGAACTCCCCGCCGGAAGCAGCCCCGCCCCCGCAATTGCGCCGCTCAGCGCGGCTGCGGCAACGCCCCTAGCAGGGGGATAAAAGCTCACGGCAGGGCTGACCACCTTGCTGGTGATCGAGCCTTGTGCCCGTGAGACTGGCCCCCCCCTTTTTCTGTGCGTGACTTGAGAGCCTTGTGACTGGAGGAGCGAGCAGCGTGTCTGGAAGCGAACGAGAGTGTGTGTGCGTGAGTGATAGGTAACGTGAGCCTGCAGGTGAGTGTGTCGCCCTACGGGGATCCGGGGAGCACCCTAGCCTGGGTCCTTCCCTGGCGTGTAAGCCCTATCCACCAGCCTTCCCCCTCCTGGGCTGTTGCACCCCCGTTCCCCACCAATCTCACTCTCCCTTCTCCACCCCTACCCCCGCTCCTTCCTGAATCCCGTGTGTGTGTAGGGAACGCAGCAACAAGGGCATGCGAGACCCAGATGCCCGATGATGAGTCAGGCTGGGGACTACTAATCCTGTTAGCCCTATTCCACCCTGAGGGCGTGTTTTTCCCCCGGTGCCTCGCTGCGCTCCTAGGGCAAGGTAGTGTGAATCCCCCCCTTTGCTCTTCTAGCCTACGGGCACTTCCCCAGACCTTGCTCCAAACCCCCTCTCACCCCACAGAATCACCAGCTTCTAAAACTTTCCCCTCTTACCCCCCCTTCAGGGGGTTGTCAGCCATGGAGCAGCTTGCAGCCGAGGTTCAAGAGCTATCCCGGATAGTCAAGTCCCTCGCAATGGAAGTGAGGGATTTAAAAGAGCAGCAGGCCGGGGGGGGAAACCCCGATGCATTCGAGCCCCAAGGGGCGGCAGCAGCACCCGTTGATGCCCCGGCCCCCCTGTCCCGGGAGCCAAAGGGGCCCAAAATTACGAAATATGCCGGGGACCGACGACAATTTAGAGGTTTTCTTGCTTTGTGTGAGTTGGCCTTCACCATGCAACCTTCCACTTATAACACCGACGCCCGTAAGGTTGCCTTCATCATAGGACTCTTGGAAGGTCATGCCCTGGCCTGGGCGACGCCTCTACTCACTAGCAAGAGCCCCTTGTTACAGGACTATGACAGGTTTGTCAAAGAGTTTTCTTTTCTCTTCGATTATCCTCACAGGGTGAAGGACGCCGAAGCAGCCATCCTGGGACTCAAGCAAGGGAAAGGGCCCTTGCTTGAGTACGTAACCAAGTTTCAACAACTCGCCGTAGACCTAAACTGGCCCGACCATGTCCTCCGAGTGATGTACCGACGAGGGTTGAGCGAGGAGTTAAAAGACCAGCTCGCAGTTACTTCCCTGCCGGAGGCATGGGGAGACTTGGTCAACCTTACCATCCAGATTGATGAACGTTTGGGGGAACGGCGACGAGAGAGGCGGCAAGAACCTTTCCGAGCCCTAGGCCCTCGCATTCCGCCTTCCCCCGCCCGGGGTGAGACGAGTCGAGAACCCGAGGGGGAACCCATGCAAATCGGGGTCGCGCGGGGACCGTTGACCGCCGCGGAAAGAGAACGCCGACGAGCCTCTCGGCTCTGTTTCTACTGCGGAGAGTCCTCGCACTTCGCTCGGGAGTGCCCAGCTCTGCCTCCCCCTCGACGGGACCTGGGAAAAGGTCGACCCCGGGAGCTTTAGGGGGGCCCCCGGGGATAAGATCCATCACCCCATCAAGAGACCCCCAAGTTTTGGGGGCGAACCTAGCGGAAGGGCGCCATCTGCGGATCCCCATCACCTTAAGGGGCGACACTTCCCATAGCGTGGTGGCCTGGGCGCTCATCGACTCAGGAGCCTCCGGCAACTTCATGGACCAAGGGTTCTTGCATCGCTACCACCTTCCCCGGGCCCCTCGATCGTCTGCAGAACAGGTACACACCATCGACGGGTCCCCTCTTAGTTCAGGGCCCCTGGTGTGGCAAACGCCCCCCTTCCAGGTGGCCATAGGGGCCCACCACGAACGGATGTGCTTTGATCTCGTGGCCTCTCCAATGTTCGAGGTAGTCTTGGGAATGCCCTGGCTCCACAAACATAACCCCGAGATTCATTGGGGTCGGCGAACCCTAACCTTCAGCGCAGAATATTGTGCCAACACCTGCAACCGAGGGTCTCCCTTCCGACCATTGTTGGCCACCGGAAGCAAAGAGGCCGAAGGGGGACTCCCCGCACCGTACGCCTCCTTTCAGGACGTCTTCAGTAAACAGGCGGCAGAGAACCTCCCACCGCACCGGGCCTACGATTGCCCCATCGAGCTGATGCCGGGCACCGAACCCCCGTATGGCCGGATTTATGCCTTGTCCGCGCCGGAATTGGAGACCTTAAAGGAATACATCGAGGATAACCTCCAGCGAGGGTTTATCCAGCACTCCACGTCGCCAGCGGGAGCCCCGATATTCTTTGTCCCCAAAAAGGATGGGGGTCTGCGCCCTTGCATCGACTACCGGGGGCTTAACGCGGTGACCATAAAGAACCGTTACCCCTTGCCCTTGATCCCTGAACTCTTGGATCGCCTTCACGGGGCGAAGATCTTCACTAAGCTCGATCTCCGGGGGGCGTACAACCTTCTACGCATTCGTCCTGGGGACGAATGGAAGACTGCGTTCCGAACCCGTTACGGGCATTTTGAATACTGCGTGATGCCGTTTGGCTTGGCAAATGCTCCGGCCACCTTCCAGCATCTAATAAACGATGTGCTTCGCGACATGCTGGATACATGCGTGGTCGCCTACCTAGATGACATTCTCATCTTTTCCCACACCATAGCAGAGCACATTCCCCAGGTACAGAAGGTGTTGCAACGACTACGACAGAACCACTTGTTCTGCAAACAAGAGAAATGTGCATTTCATGTGACGACCATTGAGTTCCTTGGCTTCATCATTTCCCCTCAAGGAATCAAGATGGACCCCCGGAAGGTGAGTGCAATCATGCAATGGGCCCCACCTCGGTCCATCAAGGCCCTGCAGCGATTTCTAGGGACGGCGAACTATTACCGTCAGTATATCGCAAATTATGCCAAAATGACGGCCCCCCTGACGGGCCTGCTACGCAAAGGCATAGCCTACGAGTGGGGTCCGGCGCAGCAACAAGCGTTTGAGAACGTAAAGACCACCTTCACTCGGGCCCCCATTTTACAGCATCCACGATTCGACCAACCCTTTACAGTGGAAACAGACGCCTCCAGCATTGCCATAGGAGCCGCCCTGTTGCAACAAGAACCTGGAGGAGAACGCTTACTACCCTGTGCGTTTTACTCTCGTCAGCTCAACAGCGCCGAAAAAAATTACACGGTCTTGGACCGCGAGCTTTTGGCGATCAAGGCCGCCTTTGAATCCTGGAGGCATTACCTCGAAGGAGCCAAGCATCCCGTCACCGTAGTGACGGACCATCGAAATCTCACATATTTGCATACCACTCGAATCACGAACGCACGCCATGGGCGCTGGGCCCTCTTTTTCACCCGGTTCCATTTCCAGATACGCTATCGTCCTGGGAACCAAAACATCTTAGCAGACGCGCTCTCCCGGTGCACCGAGGCAGGGGACCCCCCAGATCTGAGGGGCGAGCCCATTCTGGAAGCTCGGGCGATGTCCGCAAACCTCCTCACCACCTCCCAATTTCTTCGGTATCCCAACCCTCTCCAAGCCGGCCTGGCCCCAAAGATCCAACAGGGGCGCCACGGGCTGTCGTATTACCAACAGCGCATCGTGGTCCCCCCACAAGCCCGAAAGGCCCTGCTCTGGGGACATCACGACGCCCCCCTGGCTGGGCACCCGGGGGTGCGGCGAACTCTTGCTGTACTCCAACGACATTTTTGGTGGCCCACGTTGGGCCGGGACGTCACCCGGTATGTAAAGCAGTGTGCTACGTGTGCCCAAACAAAGGTTCCACGGCACCGACCCCAGGGACTACTACAATTGGCCCCCATGCCACAAGGGCCCTGGCAACGTATCGGCCTCGATTTTATTGTAGAGTTGCCCCCTTCCTCGACATACACGACCATCCTTGTGATTGTGGATCACTTCACGAAGATGGGGCACTTTGTTGCTACCACAGGTCTGCCGACCGCAAGCGGCACAGCCCAATTGCTTCTCCATCATGTGATTAAGCTCCATGGAATCCCTTTGGAGATCGTCTCCGACAGAGGGTCCCAGTTCACCTCACGACTATGGAAAGAACTCTTACATAGCCTTCAAATAAAGCGCAGTCTAACCTCCGGATATCATCCTCAGGCCAACGGACAGGTAGAGCGGGTGAACCAGACGCTTGAGCAGTATCTGCGTTGCTACACGGGGTACCACCAAGATGATTGGTTCGACCTCTTGCCTCTGGCCGAGTTTACGTACAATAATACCCTCAATGCCTCCCTTGGTAACTCACCCTTTTTTGTTAGCTACGGGTACCACCCGCCTCTCTGCCTTCCCGAGGTAACCGCATGCTCCGTCCCCGCCGCAGGCGCACTCGTCGCCCGTATTCGTAAAGCGCAACACGTCGCACGTGCCAATCTCCAACACGCCCGCCAACAGTACAAGCTATATGCAGATCGTCATCGGCAAGAAGCACCCCAATATGCACCAGGGGATTGGGTCTGGGTCGATCGCCGCAAGTATCCTTCTGCACGCCCATCCGCTAAACTGGACCATCGGTATATCGGCCCCTTCCCCATCTGCCGAAAGATTAATGACGTCGCGTATCGCGTACGGCTACCAGCTCAGTACCGTATTCATCCGACGTTTCACGTCTCCCAACTTAAGACGGCGGAAACCCCGCCACCCCAGGAAAACAAACGAGTCGGACCCGTGCCAACTTCCCAAGAGTTCGAAGTTCGTCAGATCCTTGATGCCCGGCGACGTCGCGGCCGTCTATGGTATTTCCTCGATTGGAAAGGATTTGGACCAGCGGAGCGTTCCTGGGAAAAGGCGGCAGATGTCCACGCACCTCGCCTAGTACGCCTTTTTCACATGCGCTACCCCCTCAAACCACGACCTACGTTCCTACATCGGCCTTTGAGGGGGGGCGCTGTAAGAACTAGGGGGCCCGAAGCCCCGCCCCCCAGCGCCTCGCGGCAACCCGCAGCGCCGGCAGGGACCTCCGCCCCGCCAGAGGAACTCCCGAGCCCTCGCACCCCCGTCCCCGACAGGGATCCACCTGCCGTTTCCCCCGCCGAACTCCCTGACAGGCGGCCGCCGGCCAGGCCACCAGGAAACACGCCGCCGCGCTCCGATTCGGCCCCAGGGGGCGGGGCCAAGCAGAACTCCCCGCCGGAAGCAACCCCGCCCCCGCGATTGCGCCGCTCAGCGCGGCTGCGGCAACGCCCCCAGCAGGGGGATAAAAGCTCATGGCAGGGCTGACCACCTTGCTGGTGATCGAGCCTTGTGCCCGTGAGACTGGCCCCCCCCTTTGTCTGTGCGTGAACCTTGAGAGCCTTGTGACTGGAGGAGAGAGCAGTGTGACTGGAGCAAACGAGTGCGGTGTGCGTGTGTGAGTGATAGGTAACGTGAGCCTGCAGGTAAGTGTGCCGCCCTACGGGGATCCGGGGAGCACTATAGCCTGGGCCCTTCCCTGGCGTGTAAGCCCTATCCACCGTCCTTCCCCTCCCAGGACAGCTGCACCCCCGCTCCCCACCAATCTCACTCTCCCCTCTCCATCCCTTTCCCCGCTCCTTCCTGATTCCCGTGTGTGTGTAGGGAACGCAGCAACAGAGGCATGCGAGACCCAGATGCCCGATGATGAGTCAGGCTGGGGACTACTAATCCTGTTAGCCCTATTCCACCCTGAGGGCGTGTTTTTCCCACGGTGCCTCACTGCGCTCCTAGGGCAAGGTGGTGCGAATTCCCCCTTTTGCTCCTCTAGCCTACGGGCACTTCCCCAGACCTCTCTCCAAACCCCCTCTCACCCCACAACATGCTGGACGGAGCTTGATCATGCATTATTTAGACGATTTCCTCTTCGCGGGAAGGGCGGGGACCTCCGAATGTGCACTGGGAATGCACGCATTTCAGAACATGGCCAAAGAGCTGGGGGTGCCGTTGGCACCCAAAAAAACTGAGGGACCATCAACCAGGCTGACGTATCTCAGCATAGAGCTGGACACCAAATGCTCTCTGTCCAGACTGCCAGAGGACAAGCTCCAAGCCCTTAGAGAAATGGTAGCAGTGGTAGCAACAGCCCCGAAGGTTATGGTCAGATAGTTACAGTCCCTTATGGGCAGTCTTAATTTTGCCTGCCCAGTTATCACACCAGGGAGGGCATTCATGTCTCCTCTATATGCCCACATTGGAAGCGACCGTCCCTCGCATCGCCATATCTGAGTGACTGGGGTGATGAGAGAGGATTTGGCGACCTGGGAGGCCTTCCTCCAGGGCTATAACGGGGTGAGTTTCTGGCGGCGGCGACTCCTCTTGGAGGTGGAACTACAGATACACTCCAATGCTGCAGGATGCCACAGTTTTGGGGTATATTTTAGAGGAAAATGGTGCACAGCCCCATGGCCAGTGGCATGGGAAACACAGGGCCTAACCCGTGACTTAACATTCTTGGAGTTCTTCCCCATAGTGGTGGCGGTAGAGCTGTAGGAGGCGGAATTTTTCAATAGGAGGGTCTTATACTGGTGCGACAACATGGCTGTCATTCACGTAGTTAACAAGCTGTCCTTGAAATTGGAAAGGGTTATGCGGCTGGTCCAGCACTTTGTTCTCAAGTGCCCCCGGGGAAACATTTTGTTTGTGTCCAGGCATGTGCCCGGGATCGATAACAGCATAGCCGACGCCCTTTCTCGATTTCAGACAGACCATTTTCGCCAGCTGGCACTAGATGTCAGGGAGGATCCTGAGCTATTCCTGAGGAACATGTGGAGTCTTGGATTATAGACTTATATCAGGCAGTGCAGGGATCCCTCGCGCCCAGAACCAGGCGGGCGTATGAATCGGCATTTACAGAATTCCAGGAATACAGGTCATGGAAAGGTTGGGAACTAGGATTCCCCATCCCTGAGGGACACGTACTGCAGTTTGTGCTCCAGCTCAGGCAACAAGGTTTGGCTCCGGGGACAATAGCGGGAAAAATAGTGGCCATCTCCTTTACGAGCCATCTGGCAGGCTACCCCTCTCCCGATAACTGCTTTTTTATGAGCCATTTAAAGGAGAGTTGGGCCAGACGTACCCCCCCAAGCACCAGACACCAAGACCCCTATTACACCCCAGCTGCTTAACAGTATCAGTCAGGCGTTACATATCGTGTGTCACTCAAACAGCGAGGTAATGCTTTTCACAACCGTATTTTATGTAGCACTATTCGCGGCCTTCCAAATCAATGAGATAGTTTCTCAATACAGGGTGGACAGGTCGGGGGCGTCCCTGCAGATTCGTGATGTGGATTGGCAGGGAGGAAACCTCCTGTTACACTTACAAAGGTCAAAGACTGACCAAAGGGGAAGGGGACAAGTAGTGAGGCTTTGCCCTTCAGACGATATCCGTACTTGCCCAGTTGAAGCAATGAAACAGTATTTGGCATCCCCCCTGAGGGCGGAAGACCCATTGTTTCTTCATAGGGATGCGACCCCACTGACACGATATCAATTTAGGGCAGTTCTTACCATGTAGGAAGTTGGCCTTGACCCGGTCTGCTACACCACGCACTCCTTCCGGATAGGGGCAGCATCAGTTGTTGCAACCATGGGACTGCCCGGGAAGCAAATACAACAAATAGGGAGGTGGTGGTGGGACGCGTATCCCCTGTACATCAGGAACACCGAACCAAAGAGGTGGGGGCAAGTGAGGATACTGGGGCAACAGCTTAACTCTGATTTCTCTTCCAGACATGTTAACTCTGCAGGAACGGAAGGTGGTGTGGATCGTTGGCCACAGCATCGTACATTGGGCAGGGAAGATGGCCACACGCAGCAGGTGGGGCACCCAGCTGGACCTAGGTGACCGGGCAGACATAATCTGGCTAGGTAGGCGCGGAATGCTGTGGAAGCAATTGCTCCCAATGCTGACAGCGGCAAAGGAACAATTTCTGGCACCGGTGGTGATTGTAGTTCATCTAGGCGAAAACAACTTGCCTAGGGGCGCTGTTAGATGATCCCGCTTACAAGTGGGATCGTTCAGTGCCAGCATCTTCCCCCTGCCTTCCTCTGAACACTGTGTCTGATGCTCAGAAGAGCATCAGACCCAGCGTCCAGTGTTTGTGCGCATGTGCGCCCTTCTGCACCTGCACACTCGCCAAAAGAACCCGGAAGTGCAGCGTAAAGCCGGCACTTCGGGGATCCGCGTTGGAGGGGGCAGGATCGCCTGTCCGGTCTAACGCGGGGGAACATCCGGCTGCGCTGTTTAAACGAGCACCCGGAAATGCGGCTGATCAAAGGATCAGCTGCATTTCTTGTCTCGTTTAAAAGCACCCTCGGTTTACAGGACTGTGGCTGACGAAGAGGGCAAAGGCAGATTTGCGAATGGTCCAGGACCGATTTCAAGGGTGTACACTAGTATGGTCAGAAATGCTGCAGAGGAGAGTGTGGGCTAATGCTGAGTGCCTGGGGAGGGTTGACTGGACTAGAAAGACAGCAAACGGGGAAATTGGTGGCCTGACTGCAAAGAGCAGGAGGGTTTGTCATCTGTCATAAGGAGATTAGTCACGACAGAGATGAATTATTCCGGAGCGATGGGGTCCATCTGTCAGATGCTGGATGCAACTTATACCTCAGGAAGCACAGCCTAAGAGAAATCCTGACAAGTTAAAGTTGTGACGGCGAACCAGCCGAGCAAAGCTGGTGGTTCTGGTGGCAGTAGGCTGAGTTCAGGCCAATTGTTAGAAGTTGAAGTTGTTAGGATAGTATTGAATAGGAACATCTCCTTAAGAGATGGGCATAGGCCATGCATAGCCGCTCAGTGCAGCCCATTGTATGTTCAGCCCAAGGGTGAGAGGCGAGCGGCCGGACCCACTGGGCGGACCATGTACCAAACAGTATGGTGTCCTCACCCTTGTTGTTTAACCCCCCCACCGCCAGAGGCAAAAGGGGGTAGGTACGAGCAACCCGCCCCGGCCTGGGGAAACCCGGTGTTCGGGGTAAGGGGTAAGTTAACGAAGTTGGGTAAGTTAGGGCACAGGAGGATTCCCCTCGGGCTTAACCCGAAGATGTGGGAAAGAAGGGTGACAGGCAGACAGATGTGGGAAAGAAGGGTGACAGGCAGACTGGATAGTGATGGGTACGGGATGAAAACCTCCTGTGGTCTGGGTAACAGCTAGGAACAGTGAATAGATAGGACACCAGTTCAAAGGGGGAAGTGGGAGAGATACCCCTTCCCCCTTTTTTGGTTATTAATAAAGAGTACGGCCGTTTAAACCCATTTAAAGTGTCCTCGTCTTCTTTGGGGGGGGGTGCGGCGACAATGGATAGACTGCATGAATAATGAGTTGACAAACAAACGGGAACAGTTGCTAAATGAATTACCGGGGAGGGGGAATCTTCTCGGTGTTTATAAGACTGACGATGTAACTGTGTTATCTCTCTTCCTCAGATACATGTTTTGTTTGATGAGTCAGCGCTAGCTAAATTTTCCAGACAGCCATCGATGAAATAAAAGTTTCGGTAATGTCATGTGTTTCCAGTTAGTGACCTTGGCTTTTGAACTGAGCAGTACATTTATTCAGACATTCTTTCTGTCAAGTAGTGCAGTAGCAGTTTAGTAGCTTTCACAAAAGTCATTTCCAAACCCACAACCTGTGAACTGGCAGTGCACTATACTCTTTAGCTCCCAGCAAGATAGGAAGCAAACAAGCCTAACTTTCTTCTTCTATATACTGGTACCTGTGACAATGGCAACTTATTTTGGAATTACCTTATTTTTGCTCTCGCTCTGGATTAAGAGGTTCATGGCGCAAGATTCTTTTAATGTAAAAGGTACGTTGTGATACCATTTTATAATGTATTTTAGTTTAGTGGGAGCAGATTAAAATCAATTAGATTTTCTATTTAACAACAGTAATTTTAAAATATTACCAATTTTTTTGCCATTTTCAGAAATAAATGGGCATTTCTTTCCTCAGTTTTTTTGGTGTGTTATTTTTTTTTTGCCCCACAGAAGAGGAAAATATATTTGCTGGGTCAATGTACTTTCAGATAAAATACATAAGTATATAATTAATACTGCTATAATTATGTAAACTCTCTCAAAATATTTAAAGGTAAGCTTTGAAATGCCTAACTCTTGGTTCCTCAGAAATCAGTGCAAGAGGGAATTAATTATATTAGGAATATATTTTAGCTAGTGAAAGTTTATCTGATTTAATTGTTTATGACTCGCTTTTTCCTGTGATCTCCAATTAAGTTTTAAAATCTCCATTTTTAGTAGCATCGTAGGAGTAAGTTCAAATCTGGTCAGATGTAAAACTTGTGAAAGATGTCACAGTGAGAGCATAATGATCCCTTTTCTAATAACGAAACCAGTCAAATGTGCCTTGGGAAAAATAAAAAATGTTTGTTCTGTCATAGAAATGCCTATTATGGGCATGACTTTCCATCAAGCACTGAAAGGCAGAAGATAATTTCAGAAGCGGAGCTGCAGGACAAAGACACCTGTCTCGGATTTCCTATCAGAATCAAACTTGGCAGTTTCTCCTTTCAGAAGATACTCTGTATCTTAGTAATTGACATAGGGAATATATTCCTTGAATAGCTCTTACATGCCAAGAATTGATTATAGTTTCATTTAATGTTTCACCATATCATTTTTCAAATTTCAAAATCATTTTTGAAATTTGATTTTAAAAGTGTAATGATCTAGAACCTTTGAAAGATGCTGGGCTGAAAGCACCGGAGACTGGAGTTGTCTTGACAGCTGTAGAACAAATTCAAGAGAATGGGCAGCAGGAGTGTTTTGCTTGTCTCCTCATTGTGTTCCTAACATCCTCTCAGGATCACTATTAGGAGCAAGGGAGTAATTCAGGAGAAGGAGCATCACCAAGAAAACTGGAAACAATGCTGATGCCAAGTTGTGAGAGTGCTTGTGGATTCTAGAGCGTGGATGCGTGTCTAATGGGAATCCGAGACAGCTTTCTCACAAGACAAAGCGTGCACCATTTGCCTCTGGGAAAAGTCTGGGAGGCCAGTGCTGCACGGCTTTTGTCATGTGGGAAAACAAATTCGCACGGCTTTAGCCCCGATCATGTGGAGGATGCAAAGCTCAAGTTTCCAGCTCTGCATCCTCCACATGATCAGGGTCAAAGCTGCGTGGATTTGTTTTCCCACATGACAAAATCTGTGTAGCATTTGCCTCCCAGAGTTTTTTCTGAGGCAAATGGTGCACATTTTTTCTTATGAGAAAGCACCCAGAGAGAAGGCATTTGCTATGTTGGTCCCAAATGCAACAGATGGAGACAAAGTAGTTAAGACTGTATCTTCTGTTGGTGGGAATGTGCAAGCCCTTCCTCAGGTGTGTAAGAAGACAGAGCTACAGATTTAAAAAGCAAGCTAGGTGTATAGACAGACATGAAAGCAGCAGTCACTTTAGAAAGGGCCGTTAAAGAAGAAAGGCCATTAGCAGTTTAAAGCAATACAATGAGAGGGAAACAGCTGGGAGACATGTTCTCAGGAGGCTAACGTTTCTATAGTGGTATACAGAGGTCACATCTTTATTTAGGCCATATTTTTTAATTATTTTTTTGTACCTAGTCCAACAGAGTTATGAATTTAAGTTCCAATCCTGTCTTTTCAAGCTGCGCTACAGGGCAAGAACTGAGAGAGCAGAAATGGAGTGGCCATTCTGGGTGGTTCAGTGGGTGAAAACAGACACAGGGGGGGCCTGCTATGGCCCACCAGGGCTAGGGAACCATCTGCACATCTGTTCCTCAGATGTCCGCCCAGGGCTGCTCCAGGCCAGGTAGGCAGCTGGCCCAGAATGCGTCCCCCAAAGGTTCCTGGGCCAAGGGCCACCCACATGGACCAACGTGGATCACAGCAGGCCAACATATCTGTTGAGCTCCACCATCCCCGCTGCAGGGCGGGAACTGCCATGGCTGGTCACCATGACTGGTCTCCGTGGCTTCCCATCATGGCAGGGTGCTGGGGGTGGAGCTGGCATTCTGCATGTCTGTTGCGGTCCCTTCCTCCCCCTGGATCGTGTGGACAGCTGGACAGCTCTCTGGTCATGGGCACGTTTGGTCAGTGCTCCTCCCCAACCTGGAGAGTGGTGGCTGCTGCTTCCCACCACGGGCCGGTGAGCCACCGCACCACCCGCAAGTCTGTTCTCACCCAACGTCTTTGTCTATAATCTTTTCTGTGTGTCAATGCTTATCATAGGGAAGCTCAAACTGTTTCTGTTCATCTCTACACCTCTTTGCTGAGTTTGGTGATGGTGCTATGGCATCAGTACAGCATGGGGAGTGGGTTGTTTTGCCCAGTAGGAACCAGCCTCACCCCACCAACTCAATGCAAAGAGGTCCCCCAAATAAATATTAAATAACTGCACTTATTTGGGCTGATTGTTGACTTGCATCTTAGAGGTAGAAGGTTCTGAGTCTCATCACTCCAATGAGCCAACCAGATCTCTAACTCATGAGACTTTTTTCCTTAATTGATGGCAGCATTAGGAAGCCTTTACATTAGTCATGCCCAAATGATCTAATTGAAATTGGAGAGCCATTGTGCTGGATTCTCAGGATTTCATCTGGTTTTGTTTATTCATACATGCCTTTTATGTGTTTTTAATTGATTGCTATCCACCCTGTACCTTTCATAATAAGGCGTGATACAAATTTAAATAAGTAAATTATATACCAGAAGTAATTGCTTCCTCTGATAGAGAATGGTAATGCTAAACAAAAATGAAGGTAGTGGATAGGTAGTTAACATACAAGCAAATGAAATACATACAGATTTGCCAACAAAGCTTTCTTATATCTAGATTTTGATTTAGGAAGAGGGCTGGAGAAGTGTGTTGGGAGAGCTGTTGGCTTGGCTGTAAGAAGTGGAGTAGGTCAATGTCCTATATATAAACAGTTGTCTAAATGAAAAGCAATAGTAGCTGCATCTGCGTTTTCTTCTGCAGCTTTGAGAACTACCTTACACTTCCACCAACAGAAAACAGAATTAATGGTTGAGAACAACACACAATACTTTCACTTCCTGCAAAATCCCACCTATATTTTGGGACTGGATGAGGGCGAGACATCTCAAACTAAATCCTGACAAGACGGAGGTGATGTTGGTGGCGAGGGTGGTGGATGTGACATACCCCATCACTGATGGGGTTTGTCCCCCGCTGGTCTCTCAGGTTCGGAGTCTGAGGGGGAGGTACTCCTTGATTCGCAGCTTTGCTTGGATCTCGAGGCTGTGGCGAGGAGTGCTTTCCGCCAATTACATCTGGTGCAATGGCTTCAGTCTTACGTATCTGACTCCGACCTGGCCACTGTCATCCATGCCTTCATCACCTCAAGACTAGACTATTGTAATGCGCTCTATGTGGGGCTACCTTTGGTGACAGTCCAGAGACTGAAGCTGATGCAGAATGCGGTGGCTCGTCTCCTTACTGGGACGAGTTGCCATGAGCACATTTTCCCAGTGCTCTGAGCTCTGTACTGGCTGCCAATAGTCTTCTGGACCCAATTCAATGTGTTGATACTTACCTATAAAGTCCTATACAGTCTGGACCCCTCCTATCTGTGAGACCGCCTCACTCTGCCCTGGATCGACCCCTGCGTTCCTATGGGAGTGCCCTTTTGATGGCGCCCGGATGATGTGGGGAGTTACAATAGAGAGGGCATTCTCGGTGCCAGCACCTAGGCTGTGGAACTGCTTTCCGGTGGAGGCCTGGGTGGCCCCGGACCTTGCCTCATTTCGATGACAGTGCAAGACCCGGCTGTTCCGCCAGGCCTTTGATGGGGGAGGAGGAGGAGGAGGTTTTTATTTTCTTATTCTTATGCTTCCGTTTTATGTGTACTGTATGTATATTTTTAAATGATGTTTTAACTTTTGTAAGCCACCTCGAGCTGCCTAGGCAGGAGGCAGGGTATAAAAGTTTAAAATAAAATAAATAAATAAAAAAATTTCCACTAGGAGAGACTTCTTGCCATACTCACACATAGCTCTGCTAACTCCGATGTCTGTGGGGCCCTGGAAGCTGAATAATAAGCCCCAGATGATTCCCGGATTGCTGTTGTGTGTGAGTGAGACACTCTGAGTTCCAGCCCTGCTTTAAACTTGGATCTGACTAATACATCGGATCTAAACATCAGATCCAAGTTTAAAGCAGGGCTGAAAATTGGAGTGCCTCGCTCACACGCAACAGCAATCCAGGGATCATTTCGAGCTGTTTTTCCAGCTTCCGGAGCCCTGCAGACATTGGACTTTAGCAGAGTTACATGTGAGTTCACACCTACTCTCACACTCAGTCAGAACACCACAAACCCATCTGAGGCTTTGGGGGAAAGACTGACAAGTAGCTTCCCAGACAACAAAAAGAGCAATATAGGGCGCTTTCCCAAGAGGCGATATACACAGCATTTGCCTCTGGGAAAAACTCTGGGAGGTAAATGCTGCACCGCTTCAAGTCTCATGGGAAAGCAAAGCTTTGCCTCTGATCATGCATAGGATGCAAAGCTCCAGAGTTTTTCCCCTGAGGCAAGCGCTGCACATATCACCTCATGGGAAAGTGTCTATACATTAAAGCAGAATCCTTCTCACCTCCATATAAGACTAAAGTCTCTTTCTCTTTTCCTACAACTACCAGCTTGGTCTAACTATAAGTTGTTGTTTCTCACCAGCTGGTCAGTTAAACTGAAGCAGATTGCCCAAGCAAAATATATGATTCAAGATGAAGTGATAACTTTGCTGATAGATAAGCCAATTGCAACACGACTCAGAGGGAAGTCGAGGACTGCTTGTAGAACCAAGGGATAGTAGACTTCCACAAATTATCTGACATTCAGTGCAAATTTAGTAGCCCTTTTAGTTTTATCTTTAGTTGCTCACAATAAGGACTCAAAAAGTGGGCAGGAGATAGATTCTTCTCCCTCTCTCCCTTCCCACCATTCTTGCAAATAGTTCTAGTGGATACTAGATAAAATAGTGCCAATCAATCGCATCTCATGCAATTGAGTCTGGGGATTTGGGGAAATGAAGACAAAGGGAGAATAAAGGGGATGCAAAGAGACCATTTCTTTTCTACAGAGATCAACCAAATAAGGAATGAGAGAGGCTACAGGAATTGCGTTCATAATCACCTGTCTTATCAGGACGAGATTTGATGTGAGAGGTAGTGAGCTGCACACTGATACCTTCAGACACTTCTAAGGGAAATGGAAACAGTGTAATTTGTTTCCACATAAACCAAACCTGTGTCAGAGAAGATCTATGAGGTAGACTTCCTTTTCCATCATTCTATCTGAAGAGGAAGTCACTCGGTTTCCCCCAGCAAGGGGGGATTTAGGTGAGGAAAAGGCTACAGTGATGAGGTGGATGCTGCTAGCTGTGCTTATCTTCCGTCACACATTGTAAAAATATTTTTAATTTACAATAAAGCTCTCTGCTTTTCATAAGGGTTCCTTTTTTATTTCCTATTTTGTTTCAGAAATGCTTTTCAGATTAAAATCTGGCAACATTTCTCACTATATTTTCTCCCTTCTATTGACTGGGAGTTAATTTTGCAGTACTGAATCTTCCTCTTTGGATTCAACAGGTTCACCTTCTAGTTGACTGCTCTTCTCATGTGAAAAAAATAACGCCTTTGGTGAGGTACATTTTACTATCATTTGCTCAACTGCAATTAGCCAAGCACCCTTCCAAGTTGTCAGGAAGTTCAATTCAATCAGCAAAGCAGCTTCATTTGAAGAGCTGCATTGTGTTTCTCAATGCGGATAGGAAAATGTGATCATTGCAAAGCTATTATTGTTATACCAATAAAGAAAGAAATAACAGATTCAAATGTTGTCCTGCGGGACTTCAACATTCATACTGATGCAAGCCTTGGGGGAGCGAAGCGTGCGTTCATGACTGCTATGGCAACCATGGGACTGTCTGTTGGTTGTTGACCCAACCCATGATGGAGGGCCTACCTTGGACCTGATATTTTGAACTGGCCTTGAGGCAGGGGATCCATTTGGTGGGGGAGGTGTCAGCGGTGCTAGCATTAGCTCATTAGGATCATTAGCTCCTTCAGACAGATCTCCTGGCACATGTCTGCCCCTGGAAAGGTGCGGGCCCAGTTTGATTGGTCGGTCCCTGGAGACTTATGGAACCAGAGAGGTTCTGGAATGTTCTAGTGACCCTCCATTCTTGACGGCCGCTCGCCGATGATCTCGTGGCTCTTTGGAACACTCTGCTTACTGAGGCCATCAACCAAGCAGCTCCTAGGCATCCGCTCCCTGACCGCCAACAACACAGGTCACCCTGGTTTACAGGGTTTACAAGACCTACGGCGGATGAAGCGAGAAGGGCGGCGGTTGGAGTGACAGCACTGTTCTTCTGCTGAAGCCAACCAGTTGCAGCATAGAGCCAGTTTACATGCCTATGCCATGACTGTAAGGGCAGCAAAGAACGAATTCTTTGCTGCCCTCATAAAGTCTGCAAAGTCGTGTCCAGATGAGCTTTTCCGGGTGGTGAGGAGGCTGGTCAGTCCAGCCTCCCTCCACCTGGAACTGGAGTTTTCCAGTGCTCGCTGTGACACTTTTGTCGACTTTTTTTTTTTTAGATAAAATCACCCAAATTCACCACGACTTTGATGCCACGCTTAGGGCAATAGGAGAGCCAGAGTTAATGGAAGCCCCGACATGTCCTCTTTTATGGGATCAGTTTCGGCTGGTGTCACCCACTGATGCAGGGGATATCCTGTGTGCTCTGATGGCCACTTTGTGTAAACTTGACCTATGCCTGTCCTGGCTAGTTAAGGCCATCTGGGAGATGCTGGGGCGGTCAACACCTCCCTTTTGGAGGGCAGAGTGCTGGACCTCCTCAAGGAGGCGGTGGCGTGGCCTCTGCTCAAGAAACCATAATTGGACATTGACTCCCTCACCAGCTATCAGCTTGTCTCTAACCTTCCCTGGTTTTATATTTTATTGTTTATATTGTGATATTGTATTTGTGTTTTAGCATTGTTGAATTCCGCCCCAAGCTACTGTGGTAGGCAGGGGTGGCTAAATAAATAAATGCTAAGGGAGGCTGAGTAAATCCATTAACTAAAGTGGGAGCGGAAAGCAAGGAAGGGAAGAATTGGCCCTAAAACAGAAGGGAGGAATGAGGTGTGGAAAGGAGTGTTAAGCTAACGAATCCTCTCTCACAAACACACACCCCTTCTACATTTTTTAATTTGTTTTGTTGATAGAAGTGCTTATCCCACACTTGTTAAAGGTGCCCCATTCCTGACCACTCTCAGCAATGAATAAACAATAGCAGCAGCCAGGGCTCTTAACTTAGGCAAGCCAGTCACAGCTCTTTCTCCTACTGGCATGCCTAAGAGCCCTCGCTGCTGCTGCTGCTGCTTCTATTTATTCATTGCTGGGGAAGCACTTAACAAGCATGGGATAAGCACCTCTATGAAAAAACAAAGAAAGGTTAGATCCTAGCAGGAGGGAGCTGTGAACCTAGGATCAAGATGAAAACTAAAGAAGGTAGAAGGGGTGTGTGACTGTGGGTGGACTCACACGTACGCTGATTAAATCCAATGTCTGTGAGACGCTGGAACATGTAGTGTTATGTGTGAGGGACTCAATGGAGTTCCAGCCCCCACTGAGGTGTGTTGTGGACTCAGGTTCCTGTGTGCCTGACTGGAACAATACATAGCTGTTGGCAGCAAACAGGCCCAACTGGGGTTGATGAATAGCTTTCATGATAAAGGATATGAGAGGGAATAGGACATAAAGACAGGAAAGGAGCTAATGCCAAGTATAGGGAAAGAGAGTGGGACACATACTCCCAAAGCTACGATGCTAAGGGAGAAGGAAGGTTCTGCTGTTTAGAAAGGACTCGTGTTGAGTGAAGGCTGAAGAAGCTGTCTGAAGGAGGAGACGCCTGGACTAGAAGACTTTACAAGACTGGGATTTGGTACCGGACGAGGTGAGAACTGCTCACCCATCACCCTTGCTGCAACACTGCAAGGGAAAGCCACATAAAGGGTTGGCAGTAGTGACAGCACCATACATTTTGTCAAAGTTTAATCCAGAATGATTATCATTTGATCTAATTGGTATATTAATATTTTATCATATTTGATCAAATATGATTAAAATTATGATTAAAATATGAATGATATTAAAGATTGTGAAAGGATAGGATCTTGAACTCAGTGCTTGATACATGTGGGTAGGTTGTTTTTGATTGGAAGAGAAACATTTATTGAGATGTGTTTTGTGATTGTGCTATGTACCTTTATAAGCTTTTATTCATCATTAAACAGCTGTGTAATAAAGAAGAACATGTATACACTTTAAAGTGTATAAAGCACCAATAACATGAATAAACAGAATGAACAGTAGATTATAAGAGAGAGAATCAAAGCATGAGACATTAGGAAAGGGTTACTTAATACTATATATATAAAATAATAATAACCAATGCAGCCCTGCAATATGTATTTTTCATAAGCCTCCTAATTTAAAAGGGAGGGTTGGCAATACTTTGTGTGGCGAGGAAGCGCCAGAAGTGGAAGCGCCCCGCATGCTGGAGGGTCTGCAGTGTGTGGGACGGAGCAGCATGTGCGGCAATGGCGCAAGATGGGTCTGGGTGGGGTCTGGCTGGGAGCAGGGAGGATGTGGGGAGGCAGGGAGACTGGGGGGGGGTTGTTTCAGGACTGGGTGGTGAGGGGAGGGAGTGGTCAACAAGAAAGGATGGTGATGGGGGGGTGGGGAAGGAGGCCATTTCTTGCACCTGGGCCCATGCCAACCTAGCTACGCCCCTGTGCAGGAATTTCAGATAGCATATCTACTCTTGTGTCAAGATCCTATCCTTTTATAACCTTTAATATAATTTATAACATAGTTGTATTTTAATCATAATTTTAATCCTATTTTATAAAATATGGTAAAATATTAATATTTTATTCAATTACTTTGTCTATTCAATTACTTTGTAAAGCGTCAGGTACATTGCTAGCGCTATATAAATGCTTGATAATAATAATAATAATAATAATAATAATAATAATAAATAATTATTAATAAATATACCAATTAGATTAAATGATAAGGGTGATTAATTATGCTTATCATTTGATAAGGATCATTAATCATTCTGGATTAAAATTTGACATAAGGTATGGAGCTATCTCTACTGTTGGCCAATATCATTATCTTACCTGAACACCCCGGCAATCCAAGTGCACCTCTCCACAAATTACTAACAGCAGCACCATTTTTCCTTTGGGTGTGCAGTGCACACTAACTTATTTTCCATGAGCAGCTATTTCTTTTCTGCAAAAATTAGAAGTGTTTCCCTGGATATATTCCTTCCCCACCCCCACGCCTACAGACTTTATGAATAGCTACTTCCATGTTGTTCTTTTTCATCACAAATTATGTATTGTTGGCCCGTTCTGAGGAGCAAGTACCAGCTAGTGGTACTGAATTACTTTAGAAACGGTTGGCCTTGTGTAAGCCAAGAAAGTGGCTGAATGAGATTCATTATTGATTAATTATTAATTATTATTGTTATTATTATTTATTAGCAAGCATTTATATAGCGCCAGCAATGTACCTGGCGCTTTACAAAATATAGACAGGGTCCCTGTCCTAGGGCTTACAATCTGAGAGACAGGGGGGAGGGAGGGTGAACAAAGGGTGTAACATTCATGGAGATGCGAGGTCGTGCACGTGCTTGGCTACATCAAGAATGATAGCTGGCTGGTCCGTGTGGTGAGGATCTGAGTACACAAACATCAGGTAACAAATTGTACTGGATGGAAGGTATCAGCAGGAGTTAGGTGACTCCTGGCCCTCCCTATTCCCACCCCTCCCCTCCATAGTTTACAGTTGAGAACCAGCATCAGCTGTTGTTTCAGAAGCTGACCAAGTGTGTACTCAACAGTGTTAACTGGTTATATGCTGCCCTGGTGGAATGATACATGGAGAGAAAAAAGGGTCAGATACTGGCTCCCCAGTTAAGCCAGCTTTGTGTTCTCAAGCTAATAAAAGCAAATCCCTATGTGGTTTAGGGCTGATGCAGGCAATAGAGGTTTAACCTGTAGTGCTCCTGGCCCCTGACATTTACGAGTTGCACAACTGCCCATTGATGGTTATTGCAGAAGGATGTAGTCTAAGAAACTGACTTGTCACTTCATCTGAGTAAGGGGGAGGAATAAAAACACCTTCGCCCACCAGAAAAAAACTGGGCCAAGCACTGTCTGTCCTAGCACAAATGGATATCCAGCCTAAAGTGTCCAGAATTTGATAACCAGCTAAAAATGGCTCATCCTTGAAGCTTGTTACGTTAAAGAGTAGTAGTGAATTCTACACCGCACCAAAAAGTGGCAGCTGAAAGGAGTGGGGGTGACATGGCTCACCATGATAAGAGCCTTAGACACTTTCAGGAGGTAAACTCAGCGTATTTGTAAATAATCACATGACACATGGGAGGAATTCGAGGCCATTTTACAATCTCTCACCATCAGTATGCTGAGGGCAGCAGCTCTTAAACATAAACACTGACATATTAATTTTTAAGATGATATTAAACGAGTGCAAAAATTGTGTCCTTCCCATTGGGCTATCATGAGGCTTGTGTCACAGATGATGACACTTTAAACAAAACGATTGCCTTCCATCAGAGGCTGAAAGCCATCAATAGTATTTTAGCACAGTCCATTCATAGTGACTAAGAAGAATCCTTATCCTAGCATGTAATGCTGAGAAAAATGCGTGGCTTTTAAAATAATTTTTTTTAAAACCAAAGGTCCCCAAACCGTGGGTTGGGACCCCAGACAGCATCACACCATCTGCAGAGGGGTCACAGTCTAGACCAAGTCATATATTCCAGTCATTACCCTAATCCATTCTCTAATATTCAAGTTATAACCCTATTCCATCCATAAATTGAAGGCATATATCATCCTCTAATCCATTCTCTCATCACCTCCCACATAGACTATTGCAGTCTGCTTCTCACAGGTCTCCCATTGAGCCCCTTATCTCCACTACAGTCTATTCAAAATTCAGCTGTGAGACTCACCTCCCTTGCCCACCATTACGGCCATGTAACCCTTCTCCTCAAATCACTACGCTGGCTCCCCATTTTCTTCCGCATACAGTTCCAGCTTCTCCTACTAACCTACAAGTGTCTTCACTCTACAGATCCTCAGTACCTCTCCTCTCTTATCTCCCCCTGTACCCCTACTGGTGATCTCAGATGCTCTTATTTGTGCTCTTCTTCTCCATCACCAACTCCTGACTCCACGCTTTCCACCTTGCTGCACCGTATGCTTGGAACAATCTTCCTGAGGCAGTGCATCAAGCCACCTCCCTGTCCATATTCATTTCCCACCTAAAAGCCCACTTCTTCGAGACTGCTTATAAATCATGAACCTAGACCCTATCCATATCATAGTCTTGTGGATTTCAACCATGTCAACTGAAATAAATAAACTTACCAAATACCTACATCCTGTAGTCCATTATCCATAGGAAGACTTTTACTCGTAGTTGTGTTTGAGTCGTGATCAGATTGTAAGTTCCATGGAGCAGGGACTTTGTTATCTGTATCTGTACAGCGCTGCGTACGACTAGTAGCGCTATAGAAACAATAAGTAGTAGTAATATATTTTGCATGTCTTTGTTGCTGTCTGGGGTCATAAAATTCTGACCCTGCTGACATCTGAAAACAGGCTCACACACACCAAAATTTTGAAAACCACTATCTTAACATTCATATATAAGAAATGGACAACCTGCACTTTCTCCTAGTGTTACACACATGCATGTTTTAAACAGACTAAGATCTAAAGGTATTAACTTTGAATATTTATTTTCAATTTACAGATCTAAGCATCACAGATTGCAGGATTTCAGGGATAACCTCAATCACCTATCAGAAAAAGGCCAGCTTGAATTTCCAACAAGCAAAAAGTGCATGCAGTCAACTGGGTTTAGTCCTGGCAGATAAATCCCAGGTTGAGGTGGCTTGGAATCACGGCTTTGAAACATGCAGGTACAAAAAGGTGCTAAGTTTTGTTTAACAAGAAAGTTACCTTTTCTCATAATGCAAGCAGTAGGGTATGTCTGATGAAATTTACTGGCACAATTAAAACACAAGGAAGAAAGTTAATTGTCATTGCCATTGGATGTTCTGGAAGCCAATTGTAAAATGGGTTCATAAAAGAATTAAACAAATATGCGGGTGATAGGATAGGACCATCAGTGGATATTGGTCAGAGAATACAACCTCAGGGTGACTCTAAACTTGTGTGACTGCCAGAAGCTGAACATGAACTACATAGACTGGAGCTCTCCAGAAGTGCCCTGTAGCTTCCTCTAGCATCCAGTACAGGCCACTGTCAGAGACAGGATACTGAGCTAGATGAAATGTCAGTCAGACCCAGTATGAAAGTGCTTCTGGTTTGTTTGTTTTTAAGTTATTTCACAAGCCTTCCCCAGTTCCAGCTTTTAATTTCACAGCACTAGATCTGCTGCACAGACCTAACATGAAAGTAATTGATACTTTTCATTGTAGCTTTGGTTGGGTGGCAGATGGATGGCTTGTCATTTCTCGGAAAACTGCAAATCCAAAATGTGGTCAGAACAAAACCGGAGTAGTAGACTGGAAAGTCCCTCAAGATAAGAAGCAGCATGGTTACTGTTACAATTCTTCAGGTGAGCATGAACTCTCAATTTGTTACTTCCAGTACAATGCTCTTGAAATAGAGGGTTACAGTTTGTATCCTGGGTGGGTCGTCAGAAGGGGCACAACTACCAAATCCAAGCTCTGCTCTGGCTAAGATGGGGGAGAATTTCCAAAATGGCTGTGGCCCTGCCCACATCTGTACCATGAATCCTTCTTGGTACCGCACCTACCACTATAAATCCATGTACCAAAAATAGGGAAATGGTGACATCCTGAAAATCTCCCCAGCTCTAGGAGCAGCAGCAGCAAAACTGGGGTTAAGACAAATGAGAAAATGGAGAGTGCACTGTGGGGAAACAAAGAGAGCAAGAGGGTAGAAGAAAAAGGGGTCAAGGTAGGCGTATGTACTTCTCTGTGTGGTGGGGTGTGTAAGGAGGATTAGAAATGGCCTTCATTAGAGATAGGAAATTTGGTTTCACTGAAATCTGCCCAGAACGGGCCACTATGGGTTTAATCCGAACCAAAACAGATTTACATCCTCCCAGTTACGGATCCAAGTTATGGTTCTGTATTTACCCAACCCCTATTCCCCAGGGCCCTGGAGTGGTACTTACCAGCTTCAGAGGGCTTGATTGAAGCACCACTGCTGATGTGGGGGCTCCAGCAGGCTCCCTCGCCACAGCATCCTCTCTGCTACACATTGCACATGTGCAAAATGGCCACTGAGACCATTCTGTGTGTGTGAAAAACATCTGCTGCCCATAACCAAAATGGCCACTGCCCTTAATCGAAAATGGTGGTGGCCAAAATGATGTTGCCACCGTTTTGGTTATGAGCGGCAGTCATTTTGCACATGCACAAAATGGTCTCAGTGGCCATTTTGCACATGTGTGATACAGAGCAAGGAGGATGCAGCAACGAGGGAGCCTGCCAGAGCCCCCACAGCAACAGCAGTGCTTCAATTAAGTACTCTAAAGCCGGTAAGTCCTTTCCAGGGTCATGGGCGTGGGGATAAATATGAGCTGGCTGCCCTTTTTCAAAATGGCAGTGATGTTGCAAGCAACATTTTGGAAAAGGGTAGGATCACAGAATCTTAAGAGTTAGAAGGAACCTCAGAGGTCATCTAGCCCAGCCCCCTGCTCAATGCAGGAAATCCACAGCTACAGCATCCCTGACAGATGGCCGTCCAGTCTCTATTTGACAATCTCCAGTGAAGGAGAGCCTACCACTGCCCTAGACTGTCTGTTCCACTGTCAAACAGCTCTTACCATTAGGAAGTTCTTCCTAATGTTTAGCTGAAATCTGCTTTCTTGTCATTTGAGTCCACTGGTTCTAGTCTTGCCCTCAGGAGCAACAGAAAACAAGTCTGCTCCATCTTCTGTGTGACAGCCCTTCAGATATTTGAAGACTGCTCTCATATCTCTCCTTAGTCTTCTCTTCTCCAGGCTAAACATACCCGGCTCCTTCAACCTTTCCTCATAGGACTTGGTTTCCAGACCCCTAACCATCTTTGTTGCTCTCCTATGAACTTGTTCCAATTTGTCAATGTCCTTCTTAAAATGCGGTGCCCAGAACTGGACATAGTACTCCAGATGAGGTCTGACCAGCACAGAATAGAGTGAAACAATTACTTCTCATGACCTGGACACTATGCTTCTGTTAATGCAGCCAAAAATTGCATTAGCCTTTTTAGCAGCTGCGTCACACTGCTGACTCGTGTTCAGCTTGTGATGAACTACAACCCCAAGATCCTGCATTGAAGGATCTTGGCCCAGTAGCCATTTTGTGCATGTACAGTTGTTTTTTTAATTTATAATTATTTTAAAGGTTTAATGGATTTAAATATGGATTCAAAATACAAATCCATAATTAAATCTGTAAAACCAATAAAATGGAATGGAACACCCATAGGCTTCATGTACCGTGTGGCGAAATGCCAGTAGGGGGTGCTATACAGCCGAGACACCCACCTCATTGTGTTTCTCCAAATCTCTGACGCATGGTGGGCTCCACAGTTGGCAACCCCCCCAAAACCCTTGATATTCCGCTGCCACCACCTGCATGTTTCCCCGCGGGCATTCACACCACTCAGGAAATGTGAACCTGCAAAAGGCATAAGCCTTACAGCTTCCCAAAAGCACTCCCCTTTCCTGGCACTCTGTTCCTGGGATTTCCTCCTCTGTGTTGGAGGCCGATCCCCAGAGCTACCCACAGGAGGCTTCCCTTGGTTCCAAAGCTGTTGGCTCCTAGCCAAATAGGTAGATTTTCCCCTCTTTCCTTGCCTTAGTAGCAAGGCTTGGCCACCTGGCCCAAAGGAGGCGTTTAACGGTCAGCCAATAACACACACACACAGACACACACCCAGTAGGGTAAAAAGAAAACTTAGACTTTACTGATACATATAAAAAGGAATAAAAGCATAGAACTAGGGGGTGATAACACTTTGAGCAATCAGAGTCAGTCCTGTGGACATAGTAGCCCGTTTGGAAAGCATCTTCCTATAACTGTAGCTGAGGTAGGTAGCAAGGTACTCACACTGGTTCTGATCAGGTCTTCACAGAGGATGGTTTTCCTATGGGCTCCAAGTTCTTCTTCTGGCAAAGGCCAGAGTTACTGTTAAGCCATATAGTCCATGAGTGCCTCCAGGCAGGGAGGTCACCAGCCTAGCAACATCTGCTAGAGATCTCAGTCAGTGAGTCCAGAGAGAGAGTGTCGCAATGTCTGTGCTGGTCCTTTTAAGGCATCCTTGACCTTCTTTCTGATTAGTTCAGGTGGGTCAGCTGGCTTCAGTCCAGCAGCCCCTCTCCTTCTATGATTCGATCATCCCACGTCACCTGTCTTAGGTGTAGAGTCCCCCCCTCCCCCTTAGGAGTTTCAGGAATGAGGAAGTCCTGAACATGTGCTTGTTGAGGCCTGGGCTTTGGCTGAGCCAGGTTTGCAGTTTCAGTGAAGGGGGGGGTGTCACAGGGCATTTTGCCACATACCACAGACAAGAGGAAAAGGAAACACAGTCTAAAAATGTTGAGAATCATTAATGTATTATATTTTTTCAATTACGTGTGTGTGTGTGTGTGTGTGTGTGTGTAGGAGGGGGTTCCTTTTTATATTAGAGTGTGTTGGAGTGTGAGTATTTTAATGGGGGGGAGCCATGAAAATTTTGAAAGCAAACTTGTTCTTATGAAAATTATTTTTGCAGCTTTATCTCCCATTAAAATATAGTTTTCTACCAAACAGCTATTCAGCCTC
Source organism: Sphenodon punctatus (assembly GCA_003113815.1). Lineage (NCBI taxonomy): Eukaryota > Metazoa > Chordata > Lepidosauria > Sphenodontia > Sphenodontidae > Sphenodon > Sphenodon punctatus. The sequence goes on from QEPC01010659.1 coordinate 995,637, forward strand.
AAAGCAACTTGCACTACATGCCCCAGACACAGGGCTGGGGTGAGTGAGCAGGAGGTCAGGGAAGTCTGTTTTCTACTTGAACTGATCAGCAGGGATGTTCTCTCTCCTGCAGGTGGGGGAGATTGCAAAACATTTCCACAGGAAAAGGTCAGATAGACCTTTTCCCCCACAAAACAAAATGACCCTGAACAGCTAGTTATGTAGCTAGTGGGGTTTATTCCTTTTAGGACGGGGGGGGGCGGGGAGAACTTGTTAACTGAGAAACTACCAGATGCTGGTTGGCTAGAAGACATATTTGATACAAATAAATGGATAACATGATACTATTATTGGAAGAGCTGTTGTGGCTGCAGAAAGACTGTTACCACCTCAGTTGCCCTTCCCTCTGCTGATTTGTAGAGCCGCCTGATGCCCTGACTGAGGGGAAGAGCTGATGGGGTTGCTGAATGGCTGTTACCACCTGGGCAGCCCCTCCTGCTACTCTGCAGGTGACAGTCAAACAGTAAGGTAAAGGGGCCCCGGTCACTAGGTGGCCCTTAAGGGGCCAAATGAGGCTGTAGAGATGCTACTGTACTGTTTCTATTTATTTTGTAAAAAGCTGTATAATGTCTGGCTGTAGTGTGGGGGGAGAACCTCAGCTGTGTATGTGTTTGTAGGAGGGTTTCTTCTTGTTTTTAATTGTACTGGTTGGGTCCTCATTGGAGAGTGTGGCAATATTTGGGACCCATCAATTGTACTGGGGGAATGGGAGGGAAGAAGGGTGGGCTTCATGGATGGCCATGGCCCCTCTGTGAGAAGAAGGGGTGTAGGCTTGGAGAGGTAAAAGGTGGGAGGGGGGAAGAGAGTCTCACATTAGAGATGGTGGAATGGGACTGGATGGGATGTAATAGGACATGGATGACTGAGGCTTGAGGTGTGTATATATGTGACTTATTTATATTTGTATTTATATGTTCTTGTTGTAAGCCCCTGTTGAACTTTGGGGTTAGGATGGGATATTAATCTAAAATATTATTAAAAGCACTTGAATTATTATTATTATTGTATTATTATTAATACAGTGCCAGCAGTGGGCTGGCACTGAACAGTCATGATTAGGGACAAGTTCCTGAATTGAAGGGTTTAAACCAGGGGGGGCCCACAGAGAGACAGGGATACATTCATGAAGCTGAGAAGTTGCAGATGCATGTGCTTAATTTAGGCTGTTTTCCGACATTACATGGGAGAGATGGGAACTTGCAAAATCACCACTGCGGCTCTGTAATTGTAGGGATTAGCGCCCATCAGAATGCACTAATCCCCTTCTAGCACGCGAGAACAATCGCAAATGACCAGGTTCCCAAATGTAGCCTTTACAAATATGGGTGTTGTCGCGTGCTAAAAGGGGATTAGTGTATTCTGACGGGCGCTAATCCCTGCAACTACAGAGCCGTGGTGGCAATTTCACAAGTCCCTGCCTCTCCCATATAATGCCAGAAAGCAGCCTCAGTTACCTTTCTTTATGTCAGTCATGTGGATTCAGCAATGTGAAGGCTTTGGGAATGCTCAGCTATTCTGGTGGGAGTGAAACTGTTCCAAACACATGGAAAGCCATGATTGGCTTATCTACTTTCTCTGCCAAGACAATTCTGGTGACTGATGATGATAGTTTCTACTGGAAAACATACCAGAAAATGTAAATATCAGAATATCTCCGTTAAAATGAACTTTTAACTAAAATGCAATAAATTCCAACGATTCCATTGTTGCTTTCTCCTAAACTCCCACAGTAACATAGTCTGGTATTCTAGAATTTTGTATTGCAAGCGAGAGGTAGATGTAAAGAATATCATAGGGCGTTAATAGATGAGAGATTAGCCTGCTGCAGTCCGGGGTCAATCCGTAGAGCTCACACACAGCTGCCACTCACAGGTTCCATGCAACAAACAGAACAGATGGGCAAGCATTGTGCTACGCAGCAACCCCCAAAGACAAGAAGCCTCCCCCACTGTGCTCTTTGTCTGTGTTCTTGTTCACTTTTGCTTTTTGGAGCGCCCCAAAAAGAATAAATGGGCTGCGTTATGGGCTATTGTCTTGTCTGTAATTAGGCAAATTAAGGAGGAAGAGACTTAGCTGAAGCTAGGCAAACAACTCAAAGAAAACAGTTTATGTAACATCTTTTTGGCATTTCAGTAGTAAATGAAGTATGTATATGTAGTTTATGCAATGCATTGAGCCTCTTTTTCTAATCCCAAATTATGAAATTATGAATGACCAAACCCTTGATTTTTGTGATTTGCTATTCCTAGAAAGTTACTTTGCAAATAGTTTCTGTGAGCAGAGTTCATCCAACAATAGCTGCTCACAAATCTCTTCCTTTGGGTATTCCCTATTCAGAATGTACTACTCATGCACTTTAAAGTCTTTGGAACAGATTTTTAAATATGCTGATTGCTGGCCAAACTGTGCTACTACAAAAGTCAATAGATTGTAAGCTCTCAAGCAGGGACCATGTCTATCTTGTTTTTTGTAAAGCGCCAGGTACATCGCTGGCGCTATAGAAATGCTAATAATAATAATGCTAATAATAATAATAATAATACCATCTGCTTTGGGAACAGTGTTAGTCCAACACTAAATGATTTTGAAAACCATATTCTTATTTATTTGCAAATTTCTGTTAAAATGATTATTAAGAGTTTTCTATTGCTTTAATAGAAAAATATAACCACCCATTGGTAGTCATTACAGTGGACTGTATCCCTAGGTGTCAGTAGCCCAACAAATGGAGTCTGAGCCCAAGAGCCAAGTCTGAATTTGGAAATAGCCAAATCAGAGCAAAGAAACGTGTAGCAGGTTCAGGAGCAGGAAGTAGGTCCAGGCTACAACAAGCGTGAAGCAAGATAAGCCAGCTAGCTATAATGTTGAACAGACATCACCTGCTTCTTGTTGAGGCCTTATATAGTGTTCAGTGACCAATAGAAAGCATAGGCAAGTTGTGAGCAATCAATTAGAAGCATAGCCTGTGCAAACTGTCCAATAGTGGCAAGCTTACAGACTGCAAATCTCACGTGCCTGAAACCACACACAAGATCTCAGATTAAGGTTCAATATGTTCCCTGGTACATCATTACAAGCTTGATGCATGAGACTCGGGGTGGGACGCCGGTGAGAGAGAGAGAGAGATTTTTTGCCTCCTTTCTTTTCTTCTAATTTGGAGCCAACCATGGCCACATTCTTATGGGAAGCTCATTCCATGTAGTTGAGCCCTACTTATGTTTTGCTTCTGAAGCATTTGCAACATGAAAACCATGCTAAACTGAAGTTATTCAGCGGTAGGAAGGGAAGTATCTACTCTTGATCGTTCAGGAGTACAAACTCCCTTCAGTTTACATTTTAATGTAACTGTTCATGTGAACAACTATAAGAGTGAGAGTAGTGATCTTAGGCCCTTTTCACATGGGCGCCCCCCTTCGCACATATGTGCAGGTGGGAGGGGGGCATCCGTGCAAACGCCGCAGTGGTTGTGGGGGGGGTGGGTAGGCACCTGTGGGAACACCACAGGTGGTAGGTGAGGGTGCGTGTGCACTCCCGCGCTCCACCCA